>QOCX01005399.1:1160-12892 GCA_005959815.1 Sarcophaga bullata | reverse complement strand
TATTTTACCTTTCGCTAAATTCTTATCTTCAGCAAAAAGAAAAACAATTTTTTAATATGATGATGACTGCAATTTTCCATCGCATAGAAATGATTTTCATATCGTATCATAACCAGAAATTTATACGATTTTCCATATTTTATGTTTGAAATGCAAATCAACAATAAATTTTCAAACATTTTTCAATCTTCTATTTGAGAGTGTTTCTTTCTTTTTTTTTTATCAAAAACAATTTAAATTTTATTGTCCAGACAACAGAATTGTAGCTGGAAAAAGATTTTTTATGGCCTAGGAGATTGGATTTCTATAAAAGTAAATGCAGGCAATACGATCGATGTGGGTAGAAGATTGCATTGCTAAACTTTAGTAATTTTATAGTCTTTGCTCGAATTTTAGTTTCTTCTGTAAATCATTGTATAGGAAAGCAGTCGAGAAGGGGCAGACTATTATGCCACTTAAATTCATCTGAATTAATTGAAGAAAAGACGTAGACGTTATTAAAGGTACACAAAATAAAAAAGGCTTTAATTTTTGTATAAAAAGTTTATTAAAATTCATATAAGCTATGTATTTAGCATGGCGGATGTCATTCTATAGACTAATTTATAATGGTCTTTAGACTATTAGCGCCATTATTACCACTTGGCGTTAAAGTTGGGTTTAGTTAAAGGTAACTTTAGCTAAAGTGAACTTTAACTTCTTTTCGTTATTACAACCTAATGATAAAATAAAGTTAACTTTTTCAAAAATATGATAATAATAAAGTTAACTTTTTCAAAAATATGGCAGTGCCGTGAACATTTGCCAAATTAAACAAGTTTTTTAAAGCAGTGGCAACGGGATCCTTTTTTTTGTTGTATTTGCCCATTTTGTTTATATATGAAGTTGCCATATTGAAAATAATATATAATATGGCAGGTTCAAACATAAGCTTAACACTCACTTCTACCTTATTGTCCACTTATAATAATGAAATACAATTTATCTGCCCGTTAAAATCCTGGCTCTAGTTGAAGTCAAGTTGCCATAATGGCATATAATGTAATAAGACCACAATAAACCCCTGCCTGAACTATTAAAGAACAATTCCAAATGAAATTTGATCCAAAAAAAGGAGGTGAGTACATCTTAAAACAATACCAAGCTGTTGCAGTCCAATCAAAGCAAGGATAGGCCATAGATTATTTGGAACCAAACAACACAGGTTGTTCCTAACTACACCGCACAATTTAAAGGAATGCGACTTGCCTAAGCATACTCCTGATAAAAAAAGAATTGACGCATTCCATCCCTATATAAATACGAAGATGTAGAAAAATTGCATAGAAATACACCTCGGATGGTAGATCCAAGTTATAATGATGCTGAATAGCAGTGGCAGCTAGTTCCGAAGATCGTCTTAGAGTTCAAGTAATATTTAATAGATAAACCTGTAGCTTAAAATGTAAATGATTTTTTTTTATTTTGTCTGCTTAAAAGGTACCAGAAAGCCTTTTTCTTTGCTAAAATATGAAAAAAAGTACCACGAACAAAATTTCAAGTAATAAACCTTCTGTGTTTCGGGTGTGCCAAGGGAAAACAACAACGTTTTTATAAATTAATTTAAAATAATGGGAAAAATGGGGACAAATTTAAATAATAAATTGCACTTTCAACAAAAGAAATCGTTTAAAATAAAATGCGAGAAAACTTTTATTTTGGTAAAGAAAAGTTTTAGAAAATCAGTTGGAAACCCGAAAAAAAAACATTTTTATGGCAGCAACATTTATCGCTGAATTAAAACTAAACAGCTGCACTCGTTGCAACCATAATAATCGAAGAAAAAAAAACGAAAAACGAAAAACAGAAAATAAACAACTGAACTCCAGCTACTCCAAACAACTAGGCCGCAAATGATATGAAAGCATTAGTAAGTACTTAAAAGCAATAACCATGGCTGGAAGGAAATGTTGCAAACAACATCTGACAATATCAATGCAATGCAGCCAATACACAGTGCCAGTGTTTCATTCCATAACGTTGAATGAATCCAAACAATATGATGCCATCGCTAGTTTTTTTTTTTCTTTTTCTCTACCACTTTGAAACGCCACTCCACATTGTTTTTTTTTTTTTTGTTTTTTTTTTTCGTTAAGTTTTTGGTATTTTTTTTTATTAGGCGGTAAACATCTAAAATTAGGAGAGAAAAAATCCCAAAAACTCCCAAAAAACTGAAATACAAGCAATGAATAGAAACTAACAACTCCCACGCTATTGCTGTGGTAAGCTTTCAAACGATACATTACCAATATGATACATTACGTACCGGGGGTACGTTGAATGAAAATTTTAAAATTTTTATTACAATTTGCACAGACTGTCCTTGTACATGTTAGTTTCGCGTTGAAAGCAGCAACATCAATGGCAACAAAAACAATTTCTTTCTTCGATTTGGTCTTAACTTACCAGCAGCAAAAGAAATACAGCAGAAATAACAACAACAGACACAGTTTATATAAATAAAATAAAATAAAATAAAAATCATTAAAAGGCGCCCGAATGTGCACCTCCGCAAAATTATAATGCGAAAAATAGACTCCCCAAACACAATTTTATATCCAGACAGACCGACATCTGCTGTTATAAGTCGACATCTGAAATGCACTGCACAAGAGTAAATTGAGTCGTTAATTTAGAAACCTTTTTTGAAAAGCTAAACTGAGTGGTAATTTTTTTGGTAATTTTTTTTGGTACTTTTTTTGGTACTTTTTTTGGTACATTTTTTTGGTACTTTTTTTGGTACTTTTTTTTAAATATACAAGGATACCAGCTTACCTCACTGCGGATGTGTAACTAAGAAAATGGCATGTTCTTAATTAGATTTTGATGAGAAATCACCTGTCATTCCATCAAAAAGTACTTTGTGCTTTAAGAAAATTATTAATCGCGACAAAGCGATTATTTGGAGGACAATTTATATCATTTTGGAAAATTCAGAGACTTCGCAAATCGATATTTATGGCAAAGTTTGCATTAAATGATTTTGGAACGATTTAAGAAAAAAACAATACCAATATCAATTGTCAGAACAAAAACATATAGTAACAACTTAAAAACGTTGGCGAACAACAAGGCGAACTAAATTGAAGCAACTAACAGTGGAAAGAAGTTGACACGTTAAATTTTATGTTATCGGAATAATATTTTAGAAATATACGGCCAACCAAACAAAAATAAACTAATACCATATATAGCGCCCAGCATTCAAGCATTCGAGCTATTAAGAGACTTGATATCGATAACAACGACGCTTCTTAGGACTCATTACTTGGAGGAGGTAGTGTTGAAATCTCTAGCAAGAAAGTTTTTCTGACATCGAGACAAATTATAATCAAAACTTTCAAACGAAATTGTCAAAGATTCTACCGCATCATTAAAATGTAAGTGGTTTGCCATTATGACCACGGCAGACAACATTTTTTCTAGTCTCTCTCCTGAATTTTAGCTTTAGGTGTCGCTAACAATACATGTATAGACCTTTACTGTCCTTACTTGTGTAGCATTGCAAATATTATTTACAATATCGTTTGTAGCATCTTGCGCTTCAATGAACTCATGCAATTGGAAGTAGAAAAAAGAAAAAAAAAAAGAAAAAAGTTTTGAAAATGTTGCAGTAAAAAATATTTTCCATTATAAACGGCTGTTGTATGAGAGTCAGTTAGTCATTCATTGATACAAAAATATCAGAAAATCAACCAGCCATTGAGCAAGCGAGCGTGTGAGCGAGCAAACAAAATTTCCAGCCAGCCTTCTCCAAGACAATCATTCATTCATTCATTCATTCATGCATTGTTCAAGATCTTGCTAGTCAGCCAGGCATATGCATTAAATGAATTTTTCAATTTTATTTGATTTTAAAAATATTATTTTTTCTCTTTCTCTGTCTTACTCTCTCTCTCTCTATCTCGCTCTCTGTCTCTCTGTCGCTATTTAATTGACGCCGCCGTTCATTTTATGACATAATCACAGTTTCAAGCAACAGCAACAGCCCCAACCAACTTCCTGGGTGCAAATAATTTTTTTTTGTCTTTTTCTTGCTTGCTTTTCTTTAAGTTTGTGGGTATTTTTTGTTTTTATTGTTATTTTGGATACAAATTTTCTTCAATTTTTTTTTTAAATTTCATTTCAAATCAAAAAAAATTTTTTTTTTTGTTTATTTTTGTAGTACAAATCCAAAGTTATAGCCTTACAACACCGTAGTAGTGCAGCTGTTAAGATATTTTTTCTGTTTTTCCTCGTTTTTTCAGTTTTTTTTTTCAGTTGTTTTTCTTTTGAGTTTTTCCACCATTTAAATGAATTGGTTTCGTTAGTAAAATGAAGTATTTTTTCAACTTCTTCTTCTTCTTTTTCTTTTTCTTCTGCTTTCCGTTGTTTGTTGGATTTTTCCAATTTTTTTCCTTGCCTTTCAATGACTTTTTTAATGATGTGCATAAGTTTTTTTCTTATTGTTGTTGTTGTAGATCTAAAAAAAAAATATGTTCCCCCCTCACTTGTTACTCAACAAAGGAAAATTTTATAAGAGAAAAAGCTCAAGGAGGAGAGAGGAGGAGGAGCGCGCGGTGGATAGAATCATTGCACAGTGTTAAGGACAAGAACTCGATGTTAGAGAAACTTCATTTTTCTTTCAATCTTTATATTCCTTCAAGGAGGTCTTTAAATTTCTTAATGTTGGGAATACTTTTCGTAATTTTAATTAGAAAATTAATAAATTTCAATGCCTCAATAGAACTTCGGAAAAATTAAAAGAAATTTCAAGTCAATGCAGTTCTCGCGGAATACACTGGCATTTTCAAAAGAAAGTCTACATTAGCTGAAAATAGGGCCTTTAATCAAAACCAAAATTGATTAAAAAAACAATGGTCATTCCAAAGATTTCATACATTTGCTTGCTCTCATTCATAATTTATTCCTCGGAGTATAATAGGGGCCGTAATATGGTCTCGCAAAAATGGCGATATTAACAATCGATTACAAGAGACATTTTTTGACGTGATTGAAATATCGTTAACAGTTTTTGTCTCTTTCCTATTACCCTTTGGGGGGCCATATGGCTTTCATAAAGCATTTCGATTTCTATACGGGGTTGGCTGCTGCCATTTTTTACGATTGCACTGTCGCTGATCTTGTCCTTCGCATATCTCCATTAGACTTTTAATCATCCAAATACCGGCCTTCTCTCTTTATTGAGGATGTTATTTGCGCTTTGTTTCTGCTGCCCATTGGATTCAATATACTGCCTAGATAACGGAAGCTCACCCACTATTTACAGACAATGATGTTGATCGTGCCTTGTTATTTATTCTCATGGCTTTTGGTTTCTTCATCTTTATTTCCTTTGTAACATTGCGCGCTAGTTTCGAAGTCTTCTTAGTTCCTTTGTATCTAGGAGACGCAATAATCTAAAATCATTGATTTGGGCCCTGAGAGACGTCTACGTTATACCCTACCCTCTCTGAACAAAATTTCGGCTCTGCTTATGTACATTATGATGGTGAATAGCTGAGCGTGAAAGGGGGCATGCTTCCTTTACTTCAACATTTTGTATGAAGCATGCGTTGACTTTTAATGCCGTTATGAACAACAGAGAGCTCATGAAAACAGTAAGTACAGGGGAGTACGCCAATTCGAGAGATTTGTTCTATTATCACGCCTAGGGTGTGGCCTAGCCTACACAGTTCCTGTTTTTCCGGAAAGTATGTCTGTTCGTCTTGTTAGATTATTCTTCTATTTGCGCTTTGAAGTATTCCTTTGGCTAATAGATTACGCATTGGAGGGAGGGATTATTGGACACCAAATGCAGCTTCAAAAAGCCACCCTTAGTGGTTTAAGCATATAGTCTTGATCGATTCATCAGCATCAATTGCGATTTTCAGTTCAATTTAAATAACCCACATATACTCCTGATCTTGGAACAAACTATATTTGACCCGACCGACCTCAACCATCGACATGTTCTGAATTTCTTGCCAGAATCTGAATATTGTAGGTCCAGCATAACCTGAAAAACTTAATATTACCCAACCACCCGCTATTCGATGTGAGGGCAACTAATTTCTTCTACAGAAAATCTGTTCGGTCTGGTTCGAATCAAAAAAAATCAAAATCAAAGAAAAAACGTCGTCCATTCGATAATGATTTAAAAATCTGGTTGCTGGCTCATCATTATAAAAAAAATAAAAACAATTTCATTAAATATCTTTGACAAAATAGACAAAATGGGGGTAAATCTTATTTTATTTTTCATCTTGTATTTTGGTGTATAAGAATATTGTGTGTGTTTATTTTTAAACAATCTTCTATTTTTTAAATGTCTTGGCGGTTCGGGGTTGGGTGGCGTTATGGGTTGGGTTGGTTGCGTGATGCCTATTTGGTTGAACTTTTTTCTTGATGATTTTTTTTGTTCTTTTCACAAAAAAAAAAAAAAATAAAGGCAAACAATCTTAAAAGTGTTTATTTTATAATCTAATATTTACAACAATTTCCAACAACCAACAATTAAATTTAATTATAAAAATAAAACAAAACAAAAACAACAAAACTTAATTTAAAATCTCAATTGGGAGGAAAAAAAAAAAAATCAAAATGAAAACTAACACACCGTATCAACTAACTAACGTACACATGAAATGGAAATGGAAAAAACAACAAACAATAACAACAACAACAATAAATTTCTCGTCACATGGCACATTAATGCTCTGGTTTTTGAGCAGAGGGAGCAAGTGGGGAAAACGTTAGAAATTGTATTATTCAGTTACACGAATTAGACTGAGCGAGGAGGCGCTAGTGGGTTAGTGTTTGGGAAGCAAAATCAGGCAAAGACCTTATTAATCATACGAGTGTTGGAATGACTTGCCTTCTTTCGATTCTCATTCTGGTGCTAAAGTCTATCTAATTTTGCCTAATAATTTTCTACACAGTAACATGTAATGTAGAGCTGAAATAGATTTGGAGTTTTTTTTTTTAAAGGAACAACAAAACAATATTTAGGCTTCACTATTAAAAGCTAAAAAAAAAAGTATTGGAGAAATGATAATCTTATCCATAATGCAGAGTCAAGGAATGGACTGCCAGGAGTGGATGGAATTTGGAAGCGATGCTCTCTCTGTCCAACCAATTGAAACACGACTATGTTCATGCGACTATAAATACTATGGGGAGGATTTATTATGATCGGATGTAGACATAAAAAGACAAAAATCGGACTAAGCTTTGAAACTAGCTTCGCTATACAAAGCTGGCTTAAAACCTAAGAAGAAAGTAAATTGAGGCTATGCTCTACGAAACTATTGATAGCCTAGGAACTGCTGGTATTTAAGTACCAGTCACACGTGATCGGAAAATGCAATTCAAATCCAAGGCATTTTGGCTTACGGAGGAACGCAGGGCTACAAGTATGTTCACATAGAACTTTACGCCGAACTACGACGGTGTTAGCGTAACATACTCGTACTTGGGGAGCCGCGAAACTAAATATGGAAGGAGGGACACTTACCTTTACAGATGTAGTTTAAACCGGCATGGCTAACGAACGAATTTTACAGGGACACGTAGAGAACTAATGTTTACACCAAAAGACGCGAAATAGATTGGAAAAGAAAAATAATAAACCACGCTTGATACGTTCTGCTTCTACATCCTTTCCACCTATATTGCTAAGAGATTTGCTATTAAGGAAGTTAACGCGCTGTACTAATGTTAACTTAAATTTAAAGAACAAGCATCCTTAAGATTGTTCGCAGTAGGCAAACACAATTTCTAATCATGGTTGTTCAAAAAAAAATTACAAGTCCCTCTTGGGAGTGGGGCCGTAGTGTGTTAGCTTACTAGATGCAGCCTCTGAAATTTTAAAAAAAATATTCTTTCGGCCATTTCCTTTTAGCAATCTCTAGAAAAACTCGGGAGAGTAAGGAAAAAAAAATTTATCTAGAAATGCCTTTTCCAAACTGCTCCTTAGGAAGTGACATTGAACTCAACTATTTCATGGGAAAAAACATAACACACAACCTATGGGGTGGTGACGGAGAAACAAAGTCGTAATCCTAACTGTAAGTGTTGTAATTTCGCAGGTAAGAAGTACTTGCACCAGCACTTGGATGAATGTCATTCCTAAAAGCTTTCCATTTCATTTGCCAGGTGGAATTACCCTTTAATGTAATCTAATTTGTATGTTGTATTCAATTTTAAACGGAAAACAAAAAAATTGATTTGAAAAAGAATTACAAGCAAAGAAAAAACAAGAAAACCGAAAAGCAGACTACAATGATATTGTGTTGTGGTCTGTATTTGTGTTGTTGTTGCCGCACATGTAACTGACAATGAATATCAAAGCTAAATGAGATAAAACTCATATTATTTATATATGTCATTGCGATGTATCGATATGTCATGGAATGTTATGTTTATGAATATATGTATGAATAGCTATTTTATGTAGTCAGACGCATCGTATTGCATTACAATACATCATCGCTCAGGATGATATTTAAGAATAATTTGTTTGATGATCACAATTAATGTAAACAAAACAGAGGAGCGAAATGGGGAAGGGAGGAGGGGAGGCCTTTGTTGTATATATCCATACGATCGCGTTATGACGAACTGGTAGAATATTTTCCATTTTAGAAAATATAAAAGATTATTTAGTAGAGAGTAGAGAATATCACAAATTGAAATTGTTAGATTCGAAACATGTTACCCACTGTAAAAATGCTGGCGATTTTCAATAGTAGGATGAATCAAGGTGTAGTAAAGCACTTCAGCACTACAGTACTTTGTTAACCCTTCCGTTTCCACTGGCAATTCTTTGTGATCAAATTATTTTCGCTTGACATTTGGTCATAAGTGACCCAGTTTTAATCGGCAGTTATCATAGAAACATAAACTTTCCGGAAAGTCAATAGTGTTGACTTATTTGCGGCATTTGATATATCTTTTTACCCGAACTTAATAATTTTTCGTATAACTACTTGAAGTAGGCCGGTGCATCACTAAACAATCGATTTGAAGAGTCCAGGCTACTCACATTTTGCGTTTCTGTTTTAAATCAAACAATTGCTGTAATGGGTGGTAATGGCAATGCCAAATGTAGTTTATATGGGGCCTGGTCGCTGCTGCAGAGTGTTTATTTAAGGGTAAACCGTGGGTTTTCATAGATGTCTGTGTATGTACATATGTATGTGTGTGATGATGACGGTCGGTCGGTGTGTGGTCGGTGATGGATCCTTAGCAAAAATTACATTGCACTCTAATTAACGGTCATTGCAACTGCGCCATAAAAATTAAACAAAACAAAACAATGAAAAACAGAAATTTATTTTGTAACAAGGTATTCGCAAGATCAATGAAAAAACTCTGCTCAATCTTCATGTACCCCTTTGGCTTAGAGTGTGTTTGAAAGTACAACAGTTTATTAACGACGTAGTTTTTTTTTTTGTCAAATTTTCAAAACAGAAAAAAACACGGAATAAATTATAACACGTGATTTAAACAAAATTAATTAAAAAAAAATTATAAAAAGAAAATGAAATCAAATAAATCGCTGGAGCACAAATTGTAATTCGTATTGGCTATGCACTAACGTTATGGGCCTAAAAAGGCAGTGCCATAACATCGCTAAGTGACAGCGTCAATAGTAGTGCAAATAAAATTTTTAATTGAATCAACAGCCAATTAATTATGAATGAATGAGAATTCATTCCATTTGTATATGATCATTTCTATTCTTTTTTCTTATTCTTCATGTTTTTTTTTTTTTGTTCATTGGGAGATTTGTTTACAATATTTTTTTTTATCATCATCACATGGGAATTTCAAAGGGAAAATTAACTTTTATTTCATCATATTGCAGATAAGAAATTGACAATATTTTTTTTCAATTCCTTTTCGTACAACGCAAAAGAAACAAAAACATTAAAAAACATTGGAAAATTTCTAGGTTAAAAGGAGGCCGTTAAATTCTTATAAATAAAAATTACACTCAAGAAAAAATCTTAGTAAACTAATCCAAATGAAAATAAGCAACGAAAAAAAAAACCAATCAAGAATATTCTATGTAATCTGAATTAGTAGGACATACATATATACTAATACAAAGACATGTATATCATACATACATAATTGGCGAATTACAAACCTTCAGTCAGGATCGGCTAGCTTCTCACACCCTAATATTATTTTTGTTAATTTTATACATACAAGTGGCGGGACCTACAGTTTAAAGACGACTCCGAACGACGAGATTTTTGAGAAACTTTACATGGCAATTTTATTTACTCTCAGAGTTTTTGGCCAGAAAATCTGCTGAGAGTAAAGCCGCCGAAGACAATATTTTTTCCTATTTCGTTTTTTGATGTCTGACCGCGGATTCAAACCCTTGACCTTTCGTCTAATAACCACCAGCACACCTACCCACCTAGACTGCGGAAGACATTCTTATACAAGCATGACAATTTTCGAGTGTAACCTATTTAAGGGAAAACATTTTCATAAATTTTCTGTAAAGCCTTTCACTTGGGTTCGTTTACTTTTCAGCCGCAGACGTGGGAAAAAAATGAGCAAAATCCGACTGTTATTCCCACACTTCACTCTACTGCAGCCCTAAAAAATGTGTACCTACTGCATTTTACTGGACAAATTACACAATGACAGGAACCACAATTGCTGGCAGTTAAGTTGTTCCCCTCTGGAGGAGTAAAACGCCCCACACACACCATACACACACACAGGAGAGACTTGATTGTTTTTTTTTTTGCAAAACATGCCATCCAATATGGCAAATAAAACCATAAAAATAAAAAAACAAAAAAAAACAAAAAAAAACAGAAAATTATGGTTGAAAAGAACACTGAAAACTGGCTAAATGCAATAGCCAAGCAAAGTTATTGCCTAGCCGGTCTACGTCAAAGTGACCCAACAATTTGCAAATTATTTTGAAATGTTTTGCAGTGTTGTTAAGTTGTATTTGTAGGACTAAACTGCCTGGTGGATAATACCAATTACGCCATCATGGCCAGGATAGATGTTTCTGCCATTAAAGATTTTTTAAATAGAAAACAAAAACAAAAACAAAACAAGAAAAAAAACAAAGTTAAAATTGAAAAACATGGAGAAAGTACACTTAATGATGGCTTTAAAAGTACTTTATTTTTGGTTTCAATTACAATACTCAATACGACCTTAAACAGAATTTGACATTTTAAAAGGAGTTTTTGTTTTCCTATGTTATTTGACTGTAGATAGAAAAGAGCGAATTTTTTTAAAGGGAAAGAGAAATTAAAATTAGTACCTTTTGCAAAAAAACGTACAATTAAATATCAACAAATTGTTCCAGAGCGCCACTGAACAATGAAGATGGAATTAGTTGAGAGATGGCGTGCACTAATCTTGAATGGAAGCACTTTGGTGATTTAATTCCATAGAATGTTTAAAATTGAATGGGCAATATTTACTTGAATATGAATCAGAATGTCCATAATAATAAAAGAGGTATAAAGAAGGCTATAATGACACATCAGACCACATCGCCATTGATGTTACGCGTAAAAGCAGCCGTTTTCCACTACTTTACTTGAGCACCAGATATTATCGTATCGCTCCTACAAATATAGATTTACCCGGTATTGGCATAAATCCTTTAATATATAGGCCGATGCCCATTTTTATAGCCTTGATTGGAATTATTCTCTCTTTTT
>QOCX01005397.1:0-12649 GCA_005959815.1 Sarcophaga bullata | reverse complement strand
TACGTGCTAAATTACGCTTAAGTTTTATGAGCCTAATTTATCATTCTTATGCATGGAAAAATTGTAGAAAAAAAAAATACCGAGTGGGCATATAATAATATGTAATGAAATAATACATCAAAAACAACAACAACAACATATTGTTTTTATAGACATAGAAAAATTAAAAAAAAAATTAATTTTTTTCTGTGGCTTACAGCGTCAAGAGTGTGCAATAGGTTTTATTGCATCTACAGTGTTAGAAATTGAAGATAACAAGAGTAATCTTACTTATTTTAAATCAAATTCCTAATGGGCATAGCCGCTTTAATGGGTATTTAGGCAGTATTTACCTCATTGCTGATTCATTACAGTTGAATATGAAAATTTTCTTTTCAATTTTCCTGTTTTTTTCAGTGTAAAAAATTCGATTTGTTTTACAAAAACTACACTTAGAAAAAAGTTTGTTTCTTAAGTCTTTCGTCTTTAGCCATTTGAAGCATGTGCCCACCGTTTATACAAAATATCAGGAGTCGATAGTTAATTCCTAGCGTCATCTCAATTGTGCCACAAGTTGACAAAATTAGTAAATGACGTATCATAATTGAACCTTGTACGTCATCATGAAATTCAGATGACAGTGAGTAAAGTTTACACGTTAAGAACTGTGTTCTTGCAAGATGTATTATTTTTCCGCATGTAAATGCGTTGGCCAACATATGTTCATGCGTACATGTGTGCCTATGTTTGTGTTTTCTTAATTATTTTTCTCTTTTTTTTTTGCATTTTGTTGATGTCACTTAATCCCTTTCAAGCAGACAAAATATTTTTTGGTTTTTAAAATTTTTGTAAACGGAAACATAAGTGAATTAAAATTGTTTAAGTAAACAACAATAATACCAAAATGAAAGTTGATATAGTATTACCGTTACGTTTGCAAACAATACGTATAACTTTGTATGATGACGAATATAACAAATCGTCTTCAACCCTGTTTTTAATGTTGAAAATGTTGCTCCTTTTCTTTCTGCTGAACAGTGATGTTCGAATACATTCAATACATTGAACGCTGACCACACCAAGAACAACAAAACAAATTTTGAAAGTTCATATCCTTGTTTCACATGTAATAATATGATCAGAAGTGGCACTGTAATAGTATTTAAGGGGGTGGTAGTGTCAGCATACAACACAATGCAGTGTATGCAATTAGATACATGAATACAATGAATAACCTATCCTAATTATTATAACTTACGTGATCCATTTTGGTTATTCTGTTTGTGCTTTCTTCTTGTTTCTTTATTGGTTTTGCATGTGACGCATCCTGTGATTGCACATATTGTCTGTTCTTATGGTGCTACACTATTGCGGTAATATGTTTAAATATGTTATGTAATAAGGCAGTGTCTGCTCACGTGTTATTGTTTCCTGTAAAGAAGAGGTCACCATCAGATTCTTATTCTTGTAAATACTGCCAGAAAGTTAAGAGAGTTTAATTTTACAATTTGAAGAATGCGAGGGAATTTAATTTGCTACTCATGGCACGTTTACAAAAACAAAATGTTCAATGTGTATATCCATCAGTTCATATAGTGATATTGCCATTGTCAATATCATAAATAAAGTTTGGGGATGTCTTTATCACACAGCTTATGTGAGCTCGCAGGATTATTTTCCTCTTTCTAACTGGACAAAATTCTCTTGATACCAGCAATCTTGATAATGTTGAATATTGAATTGTGACCCGTAGTCTAGTAGGTAGTAGTATAGTTGGCTTATTAGACTGGCTTGGCTTATTAAGGGCACGGTTCAATCCGTCAGGCATTTCAACAAAAATTGTAAAAAAAATATTTCGATTATCAGCGTGTTACATAAACGTGACTTTTGATTGCGTTTAATTCCTGCTTATTTCAAGTTGTTTTGTATGATTGCTGGTTTGCTGGTTTTACTCTCATACATTATGCCTCTCTTATTAAATTCCTTTACTCTTTTTTGTTTGGTTTAAGGTAAATACATATGTACAAACATACATATTGTATTTGAATTTATTTATATGTATTGTATGTATTATTTAATTAATTGTTTTCCAATTGAGAATGATATTTGCAAAAAAAGGGGGTTGAAAATCAGGAAAAAATGCTTGTGTATTGAAAAAAAAACCCTTTTTTATTGTCAGAGTCTTAAATGGTTTGCATAAAAATCAAAACACAAAAATTATTAAAGATATAAATTTTACTTTTTTCTGATGGAGATCACACTGGAAGCTTCGATTTTAAAATACTTTATGGCAACATAATCTAAGATTCAGTGAGATGATGATGATGATGCTTCTTGGAAGCGTTTTGCCGTATTCCTATGACCAGCTAGATCACTGCAACTAAATCATCTTCAATGTTATTCGGCGGCTAAGTCAGAAAATATATTTGCTGCTCACTCAATTACTCTGAGGCTTTTTTAGGTCTCATAGTTAAATTCATTGTCATGTGCCCAGCTGTGCAGCAACGTTTTTTTTTGCAGTTTCTATCTAACGAGCACAGTTACTGGGTGTGCATGATTAATGATATGCGATTGCTTAAAGTGTGAATTGGCCATTTATGTCATTGGTAGCTCTTTATTCTTCAGTCATAAGCATTTAAATGAATATAACGAATGCATGTAATTTTCATTCTTTTTATTATTATGCCTTCCACTATTTGTATTTTTAAAACGTCTGTATTTGCTGGAAAAGTGTGAAACAGGGTTTTGCAAAAAAATGTCTGAAAATGTTGTTAGGAGGTCCTTATATATTCTTAATATAATTGGAACCAGACGTTTACAGGTTATACCTATTCCTCGAATAGAATCTTATTCAAACAAGTTTTAAACTAACGAAGAAAACTGGAATGAATGCACTATTCAAGTTTTTGTTAAGCTAAAATGGCAGCAGCCATAAAAATCGTGCATTATCTGGAGGTCTCGTAAGATCCCGTTGTAATTATGATTGTACGTGTCATTCAACTATATAGCCTAAAAAGTACTTATCAGCCATCCTGAAATGGTTTACGGAGGTGAGGATTTTATTCAAATTGTCTTTGGCTTGACAAGTTCAGTCTATAATTTCTGGATGTAGAAGAATTTATGATTATAAAACCATGATAGAAAGCGGGTTGAGGTATCGTGTAGTGAATAGAGAGATACATATTAACTAGGCTTGAGATTTTGGCATGTTCTTCAATATTGGAACCCAAACTCATTGACAAATCTGTAACCACTTAAGAATAGTGAATCATATTTTAGGCAGTGTAGTTCTAAAAGTACTTCTAACCATAGTTGGCTTTAACATGATAACACGCTCAAACTGCGGCTAAGAGTTGTTTTGATTACAAATGTGTACTTTCAGTATATGTGTTTAGGTTCTAAACTAGACCTATTGCTTGTTGCAGCAATAAAGAGCTCTTTCCGCCATAGTGGTTCTGGATCGTGTATTCATAATACAGTTTAGTTTGCTACCAAATACGATGATTTGACGTTACTGAATAGAGTGAGAGCTCTGTATTGATTAGATTAAGTCCCAGTCCCAGTTCATCGTATATTTCTTAACCTTTTCAGTTATTAATCGTTTAGTATTTTGTATTGAAAACATAATTACTGGGTGTGTTGGCTTGCAACCAGATTGACCCGCGTTTCAGGCATTAATCACAAGTGGTAGGCAATCGCAAGAGCCACTACATTTGATGTTTAATATTAAATAGCCAGATAACTTAGCGAATATACACACGATCATCCAGTTATAGGTTGAAATAAAATAAATTTTTCTTTTGGTAATTCTAATTGTAGTTTCGTATGGAAGGAAGGAAGCTTTTTAATAAAAACTCTTCTTAAATAAACTCTTATTCGTCATACGTTTTAAAACGATTTCTTTCCTTCAATATTTAGTAGTGAGTTGTGGCTTTGAATAGAAGGTTTTCAAGTCATAAAAATAAATATATTGCTGAGTGAGTTGCCATTAAAAACAATAAAGAATAAAAATAAAAAAAAGCACAGGGACCCGTTACATAAACAAGCAAACACTCAGGCAGGCACTAATATTTAAATGAATACTGACTGTCGTATTTATGAGTATATTTCTTTTTTTTTTTCTCTTTTTTTTTTTTCTTTTTTTTTCTTGCAATTTAATATTTTAGTAGTTTTGTTTTAGTTTTGTTTGTTTGTTTAATTGTAGTTGTAGTTGTAGTTTTTACTCCCCAACTACTTATGAATAGTAAATGCGAATGTGAATGAGCAAATGAATGAATGAATGACTGAAAAATGAATGGATGTTAGCGACAAGTACCCTAACTGTGATGAAGATGATGATGATGCCGAGATGTACGGTTTATCGTATTCTATAGTTTTACTATTAAATGTGAGCGTATAAAGATTTTTCTACTATTTCTTCATTCATTCATGAGCATGTTACGATACACTCAGAGGAAAGAAAATAATTAATAACGTGATTTGCCTAGAGCTTGTTCCATTGATCTAAATGTTGTGTGTTGACGACAAAATTGTTTACGATATTGCTGATTCTTAAGATTTTTAGAAGTCGCCCTATTCTAGCAGGTAGTGCTTTGGATTATTAGACGTGAGGCCACAGTTCAAACCCCAGATCAGACGTTAATATAAAAAGAAATATTTCTTCAGCGAGTTCCTCTCCGTAGATTTCTGGCAAAAAACTCTGAAAGTAAATAAAAATTGTCATGAAAACAATTTTTCAAAAAAATCTGTCGTCCGGAGTCGACTTTAAATTGTAGATCCCTTCACTCATGTGTAAAATGAACACAAACAACATATGTGATGGAAGAAGCTTGATCGTAATCCTGACTGAAGGGTTGTAATGGCACATTGATGGTTTGATTCTTAAAGTCGAAATAAAGCAAAGGACTCAGGACAAATTTCATATGGGTCGAGATGACCCCTAATCCAGTAGAGAGGATACCATATTGTGAATAAGTGTAGGAACTCCCAGATGTTATTTGTTTTAGGCAACGCTGGCTATCAAACCTATCATTCTAGTGCCTGTCTACAGAAGACTAATTACCCGCTTGACTGGAAATAATAATAACATGGGGGAGTAGATATCAGAACTTGTGTTTCCTAAGAGCGCAAAAAATTTATTTACAAATTGAACACCTTGTTTCATACTTTGTTTTCTTTGTCTGTAATTTATGCCACCCAAATGTGTGGCATGTACCAGAATAAGTGGGTTTCTTTTTTGTGGTTTAAAATAACATTGGACGGAATATTTAAAAATTTTTTTCTAGCTATTGCTGCCTGTAGGTTGGTGTAAACAAAAAAACTTTTTAAATTATGGTTTTAAAAATGTAGCAACAACTACAACAACTTCAAAAAAAAAAAATATTTTTATTTAATAAAAACAGACAAAAAAAAAATAAAAAAATAACAACAAACTATCATAAAACGATAAAATATTCACAGATCTTTTCCACTCGTACGCAAAAGTTTTCGTTTTTTTTTCTTGTTTTTGTTGTCTTTGAATAGTTTCAACAATGTCTGGCTGTATACAGCCAGTAGCTACATAGCCTTAAAGTTACACTATGTATCTCCTCTACTGTAAAAATACATCCAAGTTGTATGGAATTTCTATTTTTTTTTTTTTTAAATTGTTGCTGTTGTTGTTGTTGTTGTTGTGTTGAATGAAATGTCTCTGTTTAATTTCCATAGGGACGAATAGATTTTCATGTGCTTGCGGTGGAGGGATGTAGTGAACGAAAAAAAAAAAAGAAAAGTTGACCTCAATTAGTTTTTTATGCCAAATTTTTCTTCATTTTTACATTTTGTTTTGTTGCTTTTATTGAAAAGATAAAAAAACACAATTTTTTTTTTGAAAATTTCTTCACCATTTTATGGAAATGGTTTAATTTCATTTTTTTTTTATTTTTAATTTGAATTATCTTTTCCAAGAAATTAAATCGCTCAACGAATTTAATAACGGAGAGTAAGTATAATGCGCTGTCAGCGGTTATTCGCAGCTAGAGGAATAAAAGGATTGAATATCGTTTTTTTTTTGTTTATGACAAGACTTTCTGGAATTTTTTTTATGGAAATTAGTTTTGAAATCAACGCTTGTTGCTGTGTGAAAGTTTAGAGGAACATTTATTGCTTTATTTATTTCTCATGTAAAAACTTTTTGAATTATTAATTTTCACCCAAAAATAGAATAAATGCCTTAAACAACAGAATATTTACAATGAGCGGTCATAATCGAGAAGATTTTTATATCCTGCAATCTGTAGAAAGAGGCTCTATTGATGATTTTCATCATTTAGTTATTTCGACCAAAACTATTTGCTTTACGCACTTGCTATTGGGTACAGGTTCTTCAAATGTTCAAATTTTGTTTTACAACTATTACAGGATGATAGGCATGATCTTTGTCTTCTTTATCACGATTTTTACAGGGACTTTCGCAATATGATGGACGATTGAGTATATTACAAGCTTTCTTTTTCACTGCCTCGGCTTAGCAAGGCAGTGTACAAGTACTACAGGATGAGGAATATCCGTTCTTATCGTGTTAGTTCGAAATTCACTTGGGTCTAGGCCAATGATCTCTTACACTCATATGCGCTGTTATTATTATTATATATTGCTTTGATGTGAAGATTGTACAAACTGGAGCAATCCAGATCAAAACCTGGTACACAAACAAATTTTCATACGTGTGTAAAGATAAAATTCAAGTTTGAAAACCCAAGACACAAACCAAAAATTTTAACAGAAGCAATTTAACATTAGCAGACTGGATATTGGATATTAGAAGTATGGATATGGATATTAGAAGTATGGCCCCCAAACAAAAGTTTCAAGGCCTTCTTTCATCTTAGGTTTGAAAATTAAAATTTTTTTTTCATAATTTCCATCATTGTTTTTGATACAAATTTTTAAATCAATCATAGAGGAAGCGCCCTAACAATCATGAGAAAATAAAATGAACAACAAACTTCATAGGAAAGTTAGCCAGCACCACGCATTACGAAAGAATTAGACGCTATTTTACTCATTACAATAATTTTCATAGATAGTGTCGTTTCTAGGAAACGACAGACGGCAATGATGTCATCATAAGCTTAATTAACTAAACTGAAACAGAAGTAGAATAAAGGTAAAGTAAAAATGTGGTAAATAGGATACGAACATTTCGCTTTATGGTTGTGTTCTGTTTTTAGTGTAAGTTGGGTGAGCAGGAGAAAGTTTAATAGGTTTATATACAAGCACAGTACTTTTTTTGCCTCTTTAAAGGTTGAGTATTAAAGCATCTGGTCTTTAAAAATATTCTGCTCGACAAACTTTTCATTTTATTTTGCAATAAATTTTGTTACAAAAAAGAAAACCGGTATCAGAAACTGATTCAAAGAGATTTTTTATCGAAATTTTTGTTTGAACATGTTCGTTTCATCTTTTAAAGATTCTTACCAACCATCAATTTGTAAAGGACAACTTTAAGCCCTATTAAACTCTATTAAATTTTTATATAAAAATTAACGTTTTTTTTAATTTCTGTTTGTATTTTCTGTTTAACAAACCGATGCCTATCAAATAAGTAGACAATGATTAGATTAGTAGTTACAAACATACTCACATTTCTACTCGCATGCATATCCACATACATATGTGATGAGCTTAAGAGTTCATAGACATTTGAACTGGGAAATACTACGAGAGAAATGTTAATGTAGACAAAATGTAGAAACGTTTATGTATTTATGTGTGTGTAATTAATTTGATACATGAACGTTTAAATAAATACAAACCTTTTTTATGCAATAATATAAAATTTACACACACACTTAAAATTAATGCAAAATGTAGGTATATGTACATAAGTTCGTATAATAATTTCAATCTTTTTTTTCATTCTTTGTGCATGTATGTAATGCATATATATGTGTAGTTCATGTGTTTTTGGGCTTGTAGAAGAAAATGCGAGAACAGTAATGCGTCTGCTATTAAATCAAAACTCTCTGGTGTATACGTAATATTCTCCAGGTTATATCGTTCACACTACGTTTCGGTTTCATACATTATATCCTAGATGCAGGCACGTACATGTGTGTGATTTGTAGAGAATGCGTATTTATTTGCTGTTGATTTAGCAAATTCTTCTCTCCGCTCATTTCTCTAAATTCTTTGTTGTCGATGCCTGGCATGGATAGCTGACTGGTTCGTTGTGTTGTTTTATTGTGTTTGTGCATGCATTATCAGTAATATTTCATGCCTGGAGAGCAAATTTGTGCGTAATTTTGTTCTGTTTTTTTTTACCCTTTGCTCCTGTTCTCTTTCTCATTTGCTACTCCTTTTATCAACCCGCCATAGACTTTGTTTTTTTTTTATCAAGTGTTACAATTCATGTTTTTTTTTTCATCCAACTCTGCAATATTTTTTTTTTTTTCTTTCAAACTAATAAAAACTCACGCACTGGGCTATAGCAACAGAACAGCAGAAAAAAAATGTATCCTGCTTAAATGAATGAAATAGAATGAACACTGAATAAATGAATGAATGAATGAATGAATAGATGCCTGAATCGACAAAAGTCTGTAAGAAAAACTTGCACAGAACTTATTTAAAAAAAAAGTAGAAAAAAACTGAAACAAAAACATCAGACAGAAAAACAGGAGTCTGTAAACTGTCTAAGTGCTTAAACAAGAAGTGAAAAGTTTATTTAAAAAAAAAAGAAAGAAAAATTCTTTGTAGGTTACCCCTAAAGGCTTGTAAGTAGAAAAAAAGGTTTATTCACCTGTCAAGCCTTTAGCTTCTATAGCAACAAAGCTGCATGTCTATAACAAGTGAAAATTAAATACCCGCTTGAAAACTGGGAATTTATTAGTGGAAATAACAGTAAAACAGTTGGATTGCGGATAAAGTGCAAAGGCTAGTATTATAATATGGGAACAGCTAAATGTCATCATGGAAAGATTGGGTATTGGGAAAGTAATTAGTAATATAGGATGCCACAGACTACGGCCTAGTGTTAACTGAACTATTTCTTTTTATCTTGTGCGTGTTAATTTTACGGAGAGGAATTCGCCGAAAAAATATTTTTTTTATATTTCGTTTTGATGTCTGACCCGGGGTTTGAACCGTGACTTCACGTCTAATAAGCCTACCTACCTACTAGACTACGGCGACTTCTAAGAATTTTAAGAATTCTCTGCAGTATTATCGTAAACATTTTTGTCAACACAGAACTTCTACTGAGAAATCTACTGAGAAGAAGTCGCCGAATATATAGTTTTTCGAATTTCGTTTTGTTGCAGATGTCTGAGATGGGGTTTGAACCGAGGTCTCATGTCTAATAAGCCAACATACTATACTACGGGGACTTAACAATTTATTTGACGTCATTTAGAATGGGCAAAGAATGGAAATCACATCTACTGACTGTTGGACATTAATTGTTGAAATTTTCTGGTCATTACACTTATCCTGTATGTCAGTGTAACCTAACCGTCTGGTATAATAAAATAATTAAAAGAAATCTTTTTGTTTAAAACTTGTAATACCATAATGTTAAAAGCATGTTGACGCTGTTTACCATAAAGACACTCATAATTTTGTAATAAATTTGCGGTGTGGTCTACTGGATGGGTAAAAGACCGTCTAATAATAAAACTTCAGTTATAATAATGAGTTCTCAATAAGTTTTATTTTTCAGTATCATTGAAGCATCATCAGGAAAGGCAATCTTGTAGTTTGGGTAGAAACAAATAAACGACGATGATTGCCTTTTACCTCATGTGGTGTAGGAAAGTTTGTCTTTTGCAAACAAACTATTGAAAACAAAAAAAAAAATTAAAAGTTTTTATTTCCAGTTGTATTCTGTGGTTACTGGTTTCCATTCCTTTCCATTCCTTTCCTTTAATTAAATGAATGTGAATATTTTTTTTATTACTAATCTAAATGCATAATTAAATTAGTTTGTGAATATTTTTTTTTTATGAATCATTTCATTTCATTTTAGTTGTTCAAAATGATTATTAAACTGCGACACAATATAGGGATAGGCAGCCACACATAGTCATTGTTACAAATTGGCTTTGCAACCGAAAAGGAACTTTTTTTTGAAATCAAAATTTAATTAAAAATTATTAGAGTTTTAAGTTTTAATGCGGTTTCCTCTGTACTATCTTTGGTTTTGTAATTATGTTAACCAGTTTCAATTGCACTTCCTTTATTGAATTTGAAAAGTTTTTATTCTATAAAACTGTAGGTGGTGGCTTAAGCTCGAAATTGATTCAAAAATTAACTTTTTGTAGATTGTCATCTGCAAATGAATAAATTATACTCAAATAGGATAAACATTGGCTATAAAAATTTCATGAAATCGTTTTCCAGTAGCAAAGTAAAGATGCTTTAACTACCCATTGAAGACTATGAGTTTATTACCCTAGCAGTATCAAAAAATTCAACGCATCGCTAAGTTTTGTTAAAGAACATTTCGTTTCATATTCGCAATTCGTAAAAGATCGTTTAAAGATCGCTCATATCAATAATCGCTTGGGCTTAAGATGTATGCTGATTGGCCGAATCTAGTACTGCCGCTTGGTATAATAATAATAATAACTCATAGTGTTTCAAGTATCATAGACTACTCTTCTGTTTGCATCCTGCTTATTCTACTCATATTTATTATTTTTTTTTTGTTCTGAAGTACAATTGTTCCGCTTTGAAATGGAACATTATTTCTTTCATATGGCTGCCGTGGCTTTCCTCACAGTAGCTCATTCGATCGGATCAATTTACGTGCACTTTTTCGAGTGTCGGGGCCGTATCACGGCTGTTGGCCTTCAAATGGTCAATGCGTCTGACTTTAACGGTCCCCCGACCGATAATAATCCAACTGCGTCAAATCACGGCCTCTTGACGCCCAATTGAAATCACCATTTCGTCTAATTAAATGGCCATCAAACGTTTGACGCAATAAATCGATTGTGGCATGATATGTATGGCAAGTTACAACACCAATACCATGAGAATTGGGTACAAAAAATCGGTTATCAAGGTGTGATAAATTTTTCCATTGACCGTAGTGGTTGGGCAGTCCTTGTTTTTAATCAAATAGGGGCAATGATGCGCCGCTCTACAAGTCGCATCGTAATGGGTGCATTGGCTTCTGTAGCACAACGCATGGGTTTCCAAAATATGGCAATTTTCCTTATTAACGTCCCCAAGATGAAAATGAAAATTTTCATTCGAAAAGGTGATATTTTTCTTTTGGAAAAGACGACATCATTGCGAAGCAAAAACGAGGTGCAAATCGATTCATTACATTCGGTGTAAATAATATACTGAGTTTTGTGACAGTAGAGAATGTAAGTATTGCCAGATTTCAAATAACCGATGGTTCAAACTTAAACCGATAGATGGCCCACCCGATATTATTGCTATGCAATGCAATAAGTTTACTATTCATCGAAATACATATTTTCAGATTGGCGATTGTACTTAAATCTATTGCTGCAAATTAGATAATTAATTAGTCTGCATTATTGAAATCGAATACAGACAAAAGTCGTCATCCGTAATTGTATCGGGTGATGTATTTAGTGATTTCGAAATCACATAAAATATTTAAAAAGTTCATAAATTCAAAAAAGTTATATGATTTCCCAACAACTTTATCAACCTGAACATTAATTTTAACTTGAGAATGTTTGGTTTTTTTCCAAGATTTATTAGATAAAAATTAAAAAAAAATACAAAAAAAAAATAATAATAATAATAATTTTTAATAAATTAAAAAACTAACAGGGCAATAAAAAAAAACAGAATTGTTTCGTTTTAATAATTTACTTGCTTCCTCTAGTGGTACTTGGTTGTAAGCAAAGTCTATTTTAATTTATGATCTTATTTATCTTCTTTTACTTTTTATTAATTGCTCTAAGCATGACAATTTCAATATTTTATAAATAATTTTTATTTTTTTCTTTAATTTATTTTGCAGGTAAGTTCGACAATGTTTTGGAAAGTTTTGCGCTTTTGTTAAATTCTCTCGCGGTAAGTGTACTTCCTCTGTTTTTAATAAATCTCGATGGCGAAATAATTTTTCAGACAATTGGAATGTCAAGCGCATTGTTATCGATTAAAATTTGTTATTAAATTTAAAGAAAAAATAATTTATTTAAATAAGCAAGTAATAACAGATAAAATAAGCAATTTCTTTCATTCAAAAATTACAATTCTTGAATCCACAGAAAGTAGACATGGTTATGGTTTTACCGGTCGCTAGTCGCGTAGGTATGTGCTATGTCAGCCGGCCATATTTCGAATTCATTATGAATCACGTTGAATGTGTACCGTTCTAGTTCATACGTAATTATTAGTGATAGAGGATATGACCTCTAGATTCTAAGCAGAATACATAGACATTGGCTTACATACGTTTCCAATTAATTCATTTGTTTATGCGAGATTTGCTACGTTTCCCTTCCACATAGCAATAATCCGCCATAAAACATTCGCGTTGTGTATGATAATGGATGCAGAATAGGCAGGAAACTCATTATTCTACTTTTATAAGATCGACATTCCAACATTTTAGAAAAGAAAGAAAGAAAGAAAGAAAGTATGATTGACGCACCTAATGGTCAACGCACAACAAGCTGACTTAATAGTTTCGGTGTAT
>QOCX01005396.1:693-12898 GCA_005959815.1 Sarcophaga bullata | reverse complement strand
TACCGCCACACTTTCTCTAACAGACGAGATATTCTCTACAGTCCACGTCTGTAGCCTTATCAGTCCCTTTGGCAATTTCCTGCCACACTATAATTACCCCATAATGTTCGACTAGTCGCCATAGTCTAGGAGGCAGTGTGTTCGCTTATTAGACGTGAGGCCCCGGTTCAAAGCCTAATTAAGGCATCTCCAACAAAACGAAGTATAAAAGTTTCGGAGTCGACTTTTGACTATAGGTCCCGCCATTCATGCAAAAAATTAGAAAACACAACATAAGTGGTGTGCGAAGCGAGATCGAAATCTTGACTTAAGTGTTGTACAAAGACGTTCTATTCTCGTTTATGAAAAATGTACTGCCACTGTGTGCAATTTGATCAAAAATTCTTTGTTGTTCAACTTGTTGTAGCCTTTAGTGAAATTCTTTGATTTTTTTTTCTAATCCTCTAGGGCACGAAAGTCAGGGATGGAAATCAGTTCGCAGTATTTTGTTCCATTCATTGTGATTCAAAGTAGAGCTTAATAATACATTCTAATGTAGGGTAGAGTCGTTGATTTCTTTTTTAAAAAACATCTCGAAGAATACATTATTTTAAATCTCTGACCCTCTAACCATATGTTAAACCACAAAGAATTTTAACAGTTTATTTGGATATTTTTTCTTCGCTGTTTTTATTTTCATTTCTTTCTGATGTGTTGGTTATCAACACATTCTACTCTCTGGGATCCCCCAACTCCTTAGGAAGAACAAACAACTGAAAGAATTGCATTAAAAAAATATTACAAATTTTGTTGTTGTTGTTGTTACTGTTGTTGTTGTTGTGTTGTTTAATAAAAACAAAAATTGTTTTTTTTTTTATTATTTGTTTGCAATGATGGACTTGACTAGCTGACTGCCAAACTAACTGACTGCTGCCTGAGTGAGTGAAGTGAATGAAGTAAGGAATGGGTAAGCAATTGTGTTTATAAATGAGAGACTTGGTGGGTGTAAGTTTTTCCCACGCTTAACCCCATATTGAGTTTCATATCAGTACACGTCTTGTTATTTTCTGGATTTTAATTTCATTTTGAAATTCAATTCGTAATTTCATACATGAAATCTGTACTGCTCATCATGTATGCTATCTTGTATGAGACTGTCTGTATGTATGGTCTGCCTGTACTCTAGTGGGTGTTTAGCGCAATTGGCAAATTTGCAAGTGAGCTATGGGGAGAGTGAATGTTTCGACACACAATTAGCCACCTGAGTAAATATGTTGTGTTCCTACTACTACTTCGCGCCTATATATCGCCTGTAAGTGTTGAAAGAAAGAGATTATTTGTATGAGTTTTTAAGAATTTTATTGAGCTTTGAAAAGATTCTCCAAATTGTTGCGTTTTTTTTTTTTTTTTTTGTTGCTGTGTTTAGTATTCTCGTTTTGTATGTTAAATCTACAATGCGAAGTAAATTGTTTCATAATCCGTGTGAAAATTTCATTTCATTTCATATCGTTTTTTTGTTTTCTCTTGAAAGTATTTTCGCAATAAAAAGTACTTTTGAAAATGAATATGAATCTCTAATTATGGGAATTGTAAACAAACGATTTGTGTGTGAATTGTGCCATTAAGAGGAGAAGGTCGTCGTTTAATTTTTTTCGTTTTTTTTATCGATAAGAACTCATTTATGAATTCACAAAATTTGTTTAGAACTCAGAAAATGTTTGTTCAACGATTTTATTGCCGATTTGTTGTTCAGTGAAAGCGAATAGCATTGTAAACCAAATGATTTGCTTTTAACGACCTTTAAAGATAATGAATGGCAACCTATAAACTTATAAAGAGGTTTTCATAAGAGTTTTTCTATGTATGATCACATTAAAAATAATTTTTTTAAATTAAAGCTGTAAACGATTAAAAATTATTGAAATTACCATGCCACAGTTACCAATTCCAGAGCAGTCTAGCTGTGAAGATTTTGTTTATCAAAATTATGAATATTCGTTACTACCTTCTTGACCTACGTCTCATAGGCAACGAAACGTTCATAAAAATTTCATGGAACAAATCAAACGAAATGTTTCTCTAATGCTGTTATAGAAATACATACATACATACATACATACATAATTGGTCATTACAATACCTTAGTCACAATTGCGACCTAGTTTATCACACCACTTATGTTGTTTGTGTTAATTTCTTATACATGAGTAGCGGAACCTACAGTTTAAAGTCGACTCCGAACGACAGATTTTTTTTTGAGAAACTTTTCATGGCAATTTTATTTTATTACCCTCAGAGTTTTTGCCAGAAATCTACTGAGAGGAAGCTGTCGAAGAAATATTTTTTCATATTTCGTTTTTGATGTCTCACTAGAGATTCGAACCCTGGCCTTTTGTCTAATAAGCCAACACACTACCCACTAGACTACGGCGACTAGATATAGAAATATCAGGTATTAAATCGCTTATTCTTGCTCCCTACAGATTTGACAGACATCAAAGGCATTGTGAGGTCGTATTATATGGATAGCCCACAATTGACAAATTCACTCAGTCGTTGGGTATTATTGTTGATTCTTCTTGCTCCTGTAAGAAGTACTAGGCCTCGAGGAAATAGTCCCAATCGCTTCTTCCTTCATTTCAGCACTTTTTTGTCCACCAAATCGTCGTCTACGCCAAGTGTAAGCGAAACAATTTCTCTTTCTGCTATCTTACGGATGCCAGTCAACTGCATTGTACATAACCTGTGGCCGAAACCATCATCATATAAATTTTACAATAAACGAATCAGAATCGTCTTGAGAATAATGCTAGTTGAGGCAATAACTTATTGCCTCAGAAATGTTGTTGAATATTCTTCCCCCAATCATTTATTGCAATGCAATGCCATTAGCAGCCACTATGCAAGTGCCGAACTTACACGTCAAATATCATGCGGGTAGGAAGTCTCATTGGTATTATGATAAAATCTTTTAAGAGTGTTCATGGAAACAGGAGACAATTGTTATTATAGTTTAGAGTTCTACGGCCTTCCAGTCTATTGTACTGCCCTCAATGCCACTCTTAGTGCTGTTGTCTTGATAAGCTATAGAGTGCAGAGTCAGTAAGGACTTGGTGATTGATATGCACTTTGATGCCTCACACATTGCCTTGTTCTGTTGAATCATTTTACTCATCACGGAATCTATATATCGCTCGTAATCAAGAAGCCGATTGCATTTCCCAGGCTGCTATTGTATAGTCGGCCTTTTGACTCAAATCGTTTTTCATTGTAGTTGCCTAAAAAAAAGTTTCTCAGTTTCTCTGCATTTTCCGTATTACGAACTGTGCTCTTTAAAACGTATTCTCCTACTCCATAGAAAGTTTCTTTCATTATCAGTGCTTTGGAAGTTTCCATTCTATATCTGTTCGTTACCTAGACATACCATATATGTGGGATCCATATTAAGATTAAGATTCTATCTCCTATCTGCCTAATAGATTAAGCCTGCCTGAACAACTCGATATTATTCTTCAGTTGCCCTTGTACGCAACGAATGTTTGAATGGAGGTCTCACTGTCAGATAGTAGAGCAAAGCACTTAGGTTAAGTTAGGTTAGAGTATATGGACTTGCCAATTGACAAATACAGTGCCCGGAGGTCTCATTGATCCATTGTATAACGACCTAAATTAGAGAGGTTAATAAGTGAGATAAGGAAAGAGGAGCGGAAGTAGGAACCTCTTCTACTCAGTAGAAGAGGTATAGTAACCACTTTACTTCTCTGAAGTCCAAAAAATTTACTAGAGGCATACAAAGGCATGATAGTCGCCGTATTCTAGTAGGTAGTTGTTGGCTTATTAGACGAAAGGCCAGGTTCGAATCCCGGTCAGACATCAAAAACAAAATATGAAAAAAATATTTCTTCGGCGACTTTCCTCTCAGCAGATTTCTGCACAAAACTTGAGAGTAAATAAAATTGCCATGAAAAGTTTCTCAAAAATCTGTCGTTCGGAATCGATTTTAAACTGTAGTCCCGCCACTCATGTATAAAATTAGCACACACAACATAAGTGGTGTGAGAAGCTAGGCCGTAATCCTGACTGAAGATTGTATTGGCCAATTATGTATGTATACAAAGGATCTTAGCAAATATTCCGAGCTGTTGCATTCCCAGTCCACTCGTCTCCCATTCCCTCATGAAAAGCTAAGTGTCTCGGACTTCTCCAAATTCTTTTTTACTTAAAAAAAAAAATCTTAAAAACGCTAGGACTTAATTTATTTGTTGGAAATATCTTCTAAAATAAAATAAAAAGGTATTCTGATTACTTAGAATGTCTGTTAATAAAAATACAACAAATTACACACTTTTTATCCGCTCTATGGCATCCACAATCGACGTCATTATTATGTTTTATCATGATCGTCATCTTTATCAGGAGGAGACCAAATAATTATATTGTGTGTGTGTGTGTCTGCATACAGTTTTTACATATTTTACTGCTTTGTCTTCTCTCTTCTCGTTCATTTTTGTGTCTTTCTTATAACTAATAACGCCCCGCGTATTTGGTACACGTAATTGTAGGCAGTCGATTTACAAAAAGGAAGAGCTGGCCGAATAGTCCAGTCTGATGCCTTGCCATCCCATGTACTTGTTTAATTTTTCTTGTAATTCTCTCCACTCTCCTGCATTTTTTTTTTTTTTGATTTTTTTCGTCTTCTTTTTTTATTATATTTTGGTTGTTTGGCTAAACATAATATTGAATTTTAGTTTCAGTAGAGTTTTTGCCCTGCAGGATTGCAATTGTCTGCTTTAGGCTCCCATTCTGACAATTAATCACAAATTCATAAGACCAAGAACAACAACAAAGCAGGCAAATTTACATGCACATCAGTTGGATTTCTTATTAAGGCTGGCTTGCTTTAGGTTGCATCTTTCCTACCTTTTCCTTTTGCTTCATGCATCATTCATTCATTATTATTCATCTTTCATTCATTCATTCATTTTCAATGGCAATGATGATTGATGATGATGCATAGCCAGCCACTACTACTCCTCCGTTGAATATGATTTTTGTTTTTGGAGTTCGAGTTCTTTTTTTTTTTATTTATTATATGCGTCGATATATCGATTTAATGATTTATTACACAATATAATGTAAATTGTGTTTTTGTAAGCGATAATTTTTTCGTCTCAGAAGCTGTTTCGTTCAACAATAAAAGTGAAAAAAAAAACCAAGAAACAAGGAAAGAAAACTGAATCACCCATAATGAGCTGGAGGTACAAGTAGCCAATTTTGTTTTTGTTTTTTCTTCCAAAATGCTTACAAAGTACATGAAATGAAACAGCAGCTTAAAAAAGGTGAATTTAACAGATCTCTGGTTCAAGGGTAATTTATGGGAAAAGCAAATGAAATTATTTGATTTTCATATGCCATAGAGTTTCAAGGGAAATCTAACAGGATGGTAATGAAAATATTAAGGTAAAGGGCTAAGCAAGGCAAGCTAAGAAGTAGCCACTAAGGGATCAAGTATACTGTCTGATTTGTATACCATTTGGTGACATAATGATCTGGCATGTTACACAAGAGCTCAGAATGCTCACTGCTTTGGTGATACAACGATCTGGCATGTAACACAAGAGCTCAGAATGTTCACTGCATAGGTTTTGACAGAACAAAAAGAGGCAGGCAGTGTTCAAGGGCATTACATTTCAATTTATTTCATGCCGGAAGGAAGATTGTTGCACAATAGAAGTAAGCAGCTAGTGCTTCCTTAATATGTTTGGAGATTTAAAGGCCGCTTCCATCAATCGTCAACAAAGCGGTATGTTGTAGAGCACTGATGGCCCTCTACTCATTAAACTATGATCTCCATTGACTAAAGAAGCAACGTTATTTCATTATATTTGTACAGTTTGGTATCCTGCAGTTATAAATAAACTACGGCCGGTATCTCACCAATACTGGGCGTAGTGTTGCTTTCCAGAGCTGAAATTGTCACTAGCTTGTCCGGCATACAGCAGACTCTTCACACATCCTTTACAAAAACTAGTCTAACGCGACCAAAATTGCATGATCTTGGCAGTTAATAAAAGGCCTGAAGCGTGAAATATTTATTGCTCAGCCAACTCGCTCAGCAGTAGGTTTTATGATACTGTGTGACCTGTATGTAGCACCATCTTGTTGAAGTCACAAGTTATTTCAGTCGAAGTCGTTGAAACGCTTTTTTAGACATAAAAATTTTGTAATATTTCCTTGGGTACTTTTCCTGGCATAGACCAAAGATCCCGTAGGCCACAAACCGTATCAAACCGTGCATTATTTAAGATGTATTTACAGCTTTTCTAGCTGCCATTTCTAGCTGCTTTTCACATCAGATCCGGCAATTCAGTTTGTTATCACAACCATTAAGCTCGAAATGAACTTCTTCGCTGAAGATAAAATTTCCAAATTTGCAGCATGAATTTCTGTAGTGAGATTAAATGATTTCCAAACGTTATCAGTATATTCAAAGTGAAATAAACACTTCTACCCTTTAGTTCGCATTACAACCTAGCTTCCCACACAGCTCATGTTGTATGCTTTAATTTTATCCATTAGTAGTGGCACCCCAGGCTAGACATCTCCAACAAAACGAAATATGATCGAATATTTCTTCGGCGCCTGCCTCTTAGCAGATTTCTGGCCTAAAACTCTGAAAGTAAATAAAATTGCCATGAAAAAGTTTCTCAAAAATCTGTCGTTCGGAATCGATTTTAAACTGTAGGACCCATCGCTCATCTATAAAATTAATACACTCAACATAAGTGGTTTGAGAAACTAGGCCGTAATCCTGACGGCAGGATTGCAATGACCAAATATGTATGCATGTATGTGGCGGGACCTGCTGTTTGATTGCAATTACTAGAGGATTACTGAGAGGGAATCGTATTTCATATGTTCGAAATATCTGAACCAGATAATGAACTACGGACTCTCATCTAATATGCCAATACACTACCCACTAAACTGAGGCGGCTATTATTTCCATTGTCATATGTCGCGAATATTTTTATGCTGAATTCAATACCTCTATACCTCTGACGCAGAAATCCTGCTTCTATTGACTAAAACCTTGGTCAATCGACTTTAAAGCTCTTCTTTTTTTGGTAAATGTTTTACCAACAAAGCTGCTCTGCAGAGATATGCATGACTCAGTGCATAGGTTCCAAACGAAACTTCCAGTAGTTCAGGTTAGTAACTCTTGATGTTTACGAACTGCCGCAATTGTTTTCAGTTAAAGTACTGAACATTGAAGAGCAACTTATACAAGCCGCTCAAATCTACGGTAAAACCTTCCTTCAGCTCAGGGTAACTTTTTCCCTGATGCTTTTACCAACTGCTTTCCGTTTTTGTAACTGCTGGATTTGGTAATTCAGTAGCGAAGTCGCCGTAGTTTAGTAGGTAGTATGTTGGCCTATTAGACGTGAGGCCATGGTTCAAACCCCAAGTCAGACATCTCTAACAAAACAAAGTATGAAACAATATGCATACGTTACGTAGTAGCGATTAAATGTGTGGGGATTCAGAAGATGGAAACTAAGTTCATGATATTTTTTATTAGCTTATGTTGCAAGTTATAAGTCGATTTTTTTTTTCAATAGCTAGCGTTAGGCATATGGTTCCAAATGGCATATGCACAGGCGTATTAAACCTGGAAGAGGGTTTTTGATGTGCAACAAAAAATTTTTGTTAAACAAAACAGTGATTGTGCTGCATAGTTGAACATAAGTTGTATGGTTTGGTAGATTCCTAGGTTATTTTGGTTTCTAAAGATCGTATTTAATTACTTACTAATCTCTCTTACGATCTCCTATCAATTATTTAATAATTTCATGCTGGACATGTTCATTTAAAAGCAAATTCATTTCCATATTATTTATGATGTTGCAGCTATTGTTGCACGAAAGTGATGGTGGCACAGCAGTAGTCATATTGCAATGATGGCGTAAATATGAAAAAAAACAAGTAGGAGACTGCTATACCATGCCACATATATTATGCGTGTGTGGAAAAACATATTCGTAAAGAGTAATTGCAACAGAAAAATTAAAAGTTACACAGTTACTGTTCATAAATCATGATATGCTTAAAGTTAAGCAGAGAAAAAAACTCTCTGAATACTTCAATTATAATCTTTACAACAATATACTCTCAAGTAATCTTGTTTATATTAAAAACGAAGACACTGTCCGTCCATAGAAGACTGTTTGTCCGTCCTTTAAAACTGCCTACAAATAGCAGTCCATCGAAAGAATATAAAAATAAGGAATCGATATGGTATATTGGTAGTTGATACTTGGTACTTACTCACTGGCATGTAGAGTGGGGGCTTGAAATAATATCTTCTGTTTCTTGTTAAGTTTTTTTGACATTTTTTTTTTCTTTTGCTTGTGTTATTTATCATTTAAAATGCAAGCAAAAAGAGAAAAAAAAAGGAAAAAATGAAATTCAAAATGACAAAAACGCAAAGATACAAACGTTCATTCTTGCCTTGCCATTTCCTTTTGTCTTTGGCAATATAATTTATAGATCAAGCAACAAGCGTCAAACCAACTTACCAACCAAGCAACCGGACTAACCAACATGTTGCACGAAATGCATAAATATTTCTTAAAATATATATTCATTCCTCACTGAGGATATTTCTTTCGATGTCGCAATATAAGAAGCAAAAAAAAAATCTCATGCAAAAATACCTGATTTCCTTTTGATTTATAGCAATAAATACAAGCGTATATACCTATACAGGTATGCAACATGCTGCCCCCCCCCTCCTCTTTAATAGTCTCCACAATTCCCACTCTGTATACAACCAACCAAATGAAAAAAAAAGAGTGCGACAATTATTATGAGTGGGTGGCTAAATGGTGAACTAATCCTTATTATCATACAATCTGGAAATTTATTGAACTCTTTACAGTTTAAGTTGGCATAAATCTTTATTCTTTTTCCTTTTTTCTTTTTTTCTTTCCTTTACCTCAAGTTCCTTCTCTTTTTTTATCGTTTACTTCTTTGGTCAACAATATTCTTTTGTATTCGATAAAGATTGCCAGAAGGAAATGCAACGTTTTAGTGTCTAAAAGAAGGTTTTTTTTAACCAAAAATTGTATTTTTCTTCTTCTTCTTTTTCTCCATAATATTGTGCAAAATAGACTCACGCATTTCTACTTTTACTCTTTTTGTTGTTTTTGTTTTCATTTTTATCTTTTATTTTGTTTGTCTGTATAGTCCATTTAAGGTAAATATCGCATATATTCGATACTTCTTCAAGAGTTCTGTCCTTTCCTTGCTACCTGTCTACGTTATTTGCATCATATGAAGAGAGATATTACAGTGTGCATTTAAATAATTCCTACAGCATCACGCCTTTCTTTAGACTTTGGACAGAAGAGTATAAGTTCTTGAGTTATCTAAAGGAAACTAAGTTTCATTCGCCATTCGTTTTTCTAAGGAGCTGGTTTTGTAAGACAAACTATGTCAGAAAAAGTTGAATTGTGTTTTACATACAAACAGATGATCGTCTGAAAACGTTTGTCTTACAAAAACAGGGTATAAGTATCACACCGTAAATGAGCCTAAGAGTAGTGAAGGTTTACAAGGATTTAGTATGCAAAATAGGTCATCAACCAAACGGATTTTCTCATGCCTTACTGCGCAGTCTAAGTATCACACCGTCAATGGGTCCAAAAGAACTGAGAGTCCACCATGATTTAATATGCCAAATAGGCCATCAACCAAATGGATTTCCTCATGCCTCATTGCGGAGTCTAAGTATCACACCGTCAATGGGTCCAAAAGAACTGAGAGTCCACCATGGATTTAATATGCCAAATAGATCATCAGCCAAATGGATTCTGTCAGAACTTATTGCCAGATGATCGTGTGAAATCGGAGTATAAGTATCTCACCGCAAATGGGTGCAAGAGAAGTAAAATTTTCAATGATTTCATAACCAAATAGGGCATCAGCCAATTGGATTTTCTCATGTCTTATTGGCCTACACCTAAGACAACGTAACCGCAGTTTGTGCTCTTCAACCACATAGCTTTATAGGCAGTCTGCATCATGTTGGTATAGCCTCTATTTCTCCAAAACACTCATTTAAGATGGATAACATAACATAATTGGCCATTACAACCCTTTAGTCAGGTTTACGACATAGTTTCTCACACCACTTTTGTTGCGGGTTAATTTTATAGAAAACTGGCGGATCCTACAGTTTACCGACAGATTTTTGAGAAACTTTTCTTGGCAATTTTAATTACTCTCAGAATTTTTCACACTAAAATACACTTTCAGGTTTTATACGCTTGTGCATATGCCATTTGGAACCATATGCCTAAGACTAGATGTTGAAGAAAATCGACTGGTACTTGCAACACAAGACATTAATAAAAAATTCGGAACCTAATTTCCGTCTTCTGAATTTCCATATTTTTAATCGTTACTACGTAACGAACGTATATTTTTTCATATTTTCGTTTTATTTAGAGATGTCTGATCTGGGGTTTGAACCTTGGTCTCGCGTCTAATAAGCTAACACACTACCTACTAAGCTACGGTGACTTCAGATGAATATTGTCTAATAAATTAGCACCCGTAAGATATTGGGATTCCATGAGTCCAAATACTTAATGAGTTAGAAAGTGCTCTAGCATTCTGATAGCTTCTCTACAGATTTAACATTCGCTTTATTTGCTGCACACATCATCCAGTTCAGGTTACTCTTATTTAGAGTTAACATACTCATGGTCTTCTCCATATTGGCCTCGCCCTAATCGCAGCTTCCACTTCCTAGAATACTTACCGAACACAACCATAGTTTGATTTCATATTATATTGAATACTCATTCAACTCCTTTCCATAACTTTTGGGTCCTCTGTGGCTTGAGAGAGAGAGAGAGAGGGAGAGAGGGTAATTAGTTCTGGTAAATATGCTTAATATTCTGCATGATAGCCCAGCAGTATACGCATTTACTTCCAGGCTCTGGAATTCATTCTATATCTTATAGTTTGGAGTCGACTGGCCGAAAGAGCCGCTTCATATGGTACTTGTAACTCAATTGGTTGGACTAAAACAATCGTTTCCAATGTCATCGCACTTCTTACTCCCAAGCCATACATCTTTTAGATCCTACGTAGTAGGCAGAACGTTGAAAATTCCTTTTCCATGATGTCCACCTTATTCCAGATATGTACGACACTGAAGAGCCAGAGTATTACTCCAGGATCGAGTACCCATTTAAATCCTATGGCTCTTCAATATATGAAACAACATTAAAGAGTTTTCTTGTAGGTTCCGGTCGAGGATAATACCAAAGTATTTTACCAGATTAGATGTCTTGTTTTCCTTGCCAAGCAACCCGATTCCTTATATTAAGCGATAGTTGTTCTCCCTGCTTTATCCGATTTCACATTAATTCCTCTTAGAAATGCTTAATTCAGTGCTATTTTGAAACCAATTTCCGTTGCTTTACAGAATTAATTTGGATTCCTTCTCCCTGAAAGAATTCTGATATCTTCCACAAAAAAAGAGTAGTTCAAGTCCTACATTTGTCAATATTCTTAGGAGCTTTGTAGCATTAAAACCTATAGGAGAGTATTAAATATCATCACTGTGATGTGTATAATCGATTGAGTCTTTCAGCTTCCGCTCAACCTGAAATGCCGATATAGACAAAGAAAGATTATACTTTGTTATCGAAGAAGATAGAAGACGCCCTAGTCTAGTAGATAGTGTGTTGACCTTTTAGATGTAAGGCCACGGTTCAAACCCCAGGTCAGACTTCAAAACGAAAATATGAAAAAATATTTCTTAGGCAACTTCCTCTCAACAGATTTCTGGCAAAAACTCGGAGAGTAAATAAAATTGTCATGGAAAAGTGTCTCAAAAATCTATCGTTCCGAGTCGACTTAACATAAGTGGTATGAGAAGCTAGGTCGTAATTCTGACTGAAGGATTATAATAACCAAATTATGTATGCATGTATGTATGTACCTAAGAAACTTTCTATATCGTAAATGACTTTATGTAACTCAGTGTCATCCTTTAATGTAGACGCCCAATATCTGGCTCTTACCTGATACTATATATGATATGGCGTCAATTATTCTCGGGGAACCCTACCTAACTTGATTTATTCCCAGAACTGTTGAACTTTACTATGCTAAATAAGTTCTAAAATACAATACATTTACATCGTAC
>QOCX01005395.1:0-12898 GCA_005959815.1 Sarcophaga bullata | reverse complement strand
AAAAAGCAACTCTTACAACACATTGAAAGCGAGAAAAGTATGGACGTTTGGTGTGCAGCAGTGTATGATTTATTCAGTTTAGCACCACACAGTGATTCTTAACCATTGAACTTGAAATGTCTACAAGCAGAGTTATTGTTTTCCTTTCTTAAAAAATTAGGGGTATCTCAGGCTGTTAACAACATCTCTCTAACCTGATGAAAAAACTCCTTGAAACGAGTTTCCACATTGGTGATGAATTCGACCTGCAAGTTATCATAGAGTCAACGATAATAGCTCATGCTGTCTTATACCGATCCTAGGCACCTAAGAGCGCTATCTGGTTTTCTCAGGCTACACTACTACTCACATGTAACACGATGTGATCCAAAAAAATAAAAATGCCCAGTTTCCCCATCCTATTTTCCGCGAAGTTTACTACCTCCACCAGACAATGTTCACCCCTGTAAGGAAGAGTGGCCTGGAAGAGATTGTTGCTCTCCTCCTCTGCTATGGTTTCCATTTCTCTATGTGGTCGTAAATGTCTGTTCAGCTGTCTGTCCGTCTATCTGTGTTTTAGTTCGTCTATCTGTACGTCCGTCCGTCCGTTCGTCTGTTTGTCCGTTTGTGTTTTAGTTTGTATTTCAAGTTTAGGGTATGAGGTCAGTGTCGCACAATGTTTTCATGTTTTTTTTTTGTTTTTTGTTGCGTTTGTTTTGGTTTCTTCCTGGATAAGCAAAATATGGTCTGGCAACGCGCATATAAAAGAAGAACAAGAAATTTGAAATTGCTGCTGCAATTGCAAGTAAGGAATGCCTGAAAGCAAGGGATGATTTTCATTTCAGTTTTAAGCTGTTGTTGCGACAAGTGTAACCCATTTATTGAAAGTCTGGGCAAAGAGGGGTGTCTGTTGGCTTCTAGTATTGCTTTTAGAAGTTGATTCTTGTTGTTGTTGCTGTTATTGTATATCCATTTAATATCCTTAAAATTGTATACAAACTTTCATTGTAAAGTTTTTGATCTTTTTTTTTTTTGTCTTCCCGTTTAGCACTGAGAAGTAAGGCAGCAGGCATCCCATGGTGGCAATTCAGTTTTGCTTTCTTAGTTGTTATTGTTTAACTATTTTTTTTTTTATTTTTGTTGTTATTGTTTTGTGTAAATATAAGTTTTAAGCATTAGTGATATATGCTAAAACCGTTAACAAAGTCTGCATGTTTGTATGTCTGTGTCTCGCTTCTTTAATCTGGTTTAAAGGGCCAGTGCAAGTATGCATTCAATCCACCCCCTTTTGTTGTCATATTTTTTGGCAAGTTATTGTTAATTTTTTCTGATTTGAAGGAAAAGTTGTTGTCATGGTTTGTGCAAAAAAAAAACAATTGGGGGTTGAATAGTTGTTTGATAATAAAGTTGTAGGGCAACTGGCATTGGCAATGGTTATTGCAATGGCTGTGGCGCAACGACAATACATGGGAACCTTTAGTTGTGATAGATGTCTTAGCTAGGATTTGAACTACGGGCTCTAATAAGCCATATTACCCACTTTCGTTTCAAAAGATCAGGGATTTTAGAATTTCAAGGCTCCTATTTAACCTCAAATATTTATTAAATTTGTTTCAAAGGAAGGGCAGGGCATTAAAAAACAATTTCTCAGTAGCAGCTACAATTTGACAAGCAAAAAAATATGTTTGCCCTCCAAATGGCTTTTGTCGTCTCGCTTTATCGTTCAATATTGGTTTGCTAATGAAACGAAAACATAACGCTCTCACAATACGGACAATAAAACAAAAAACAGCCATATGCATGATTGGTAAGCTATAAGCGTGTAACTCATCGAAATAGCAGTCTTAATATGAACGCACAACAACCAGAAAGAATTCAATATTCCAAAAAGCCGGCGCTGTTATAATGGTTTTTTGTATGCTAGTAGCTCTTAATCCTCAAATATTATTTATCATAAAATCTATTTTTTTTTTGCAGTCAACAAGAAGCGAGATGGAAGATCGTGTATCTCAGCTAATCTCTCCTCAATCTTCCAGAACCGATGGCCTATCGTATGACATTGTTATTCCTGTTATGGCGAGTACTATTTAAAAGTGTCCTTGCCCTTGTACGAGTCTTGTGTATCTAATCATGTGTAGTTTCCTATTCTTAGTTCTATGTTTTCTTGCGCCAATAAGGCAGGCCCATAACAAACATAGCCCACATATACAATAACGACAGACTTTGCCTGGCAAATGTGTTTTGCCTGCTCAAAAACAATACAAAACATCAATAAACGCAATGTTAAGAGTGATACATACCAAACACGAAAACAACAACCATCACAACTGACGTTGTGGGTATTTACGCCGACAGTTTGAATTTGTTGTTCCGTGTGTTTTGTATAAAGACACAGCAACGAAAAGAACCAACAACGTTAACGAGTTAAACAACGACAAATCAAAACAAAACACACGAAATGGAGAGTTTAAAATTTATATGGAGAGAGAGAGAGCGACAGACAGCAAGCAAGAGAGCCAATATAAACATACAAAAATTTTTGTGTGGGAAATAAACACACAAGAATTGTAAGACAATTTTACCATTTCTGAAGTGCAAGTGAGAAAGAGACCGCCATATATGTATGCCTAAGAAATAATTTGTAGTTTTTGTATTTCTATTGTAAACTCTTTGGCCTCGTGCGTATGCTCATACATTAACAGTTAGTCGCCAGACATTGACGCCGAGTGATTTGTGTAGTTGTTTTGCTTATGAAAACGTGTATTTTTTCTGTATTTCTTTTAAAAGAAAAACTTGAAAATTTTGTGAAAATAATTAAGAAACCATGAATACCTTTACATTGGAGCGCAATAATTATCGCGTAAATTAATTACGCTAGTTACAACAGCACAGCATCCAATACTGTGGAATAAGACCCAAGAGAATTACAATCGCAATCGGCCACAGAAAATACAGGCATGGCAAGAAATATCCGAACAGCTGAACATAACGGGTAAGTAAAATACGAAAAAGAACAAAGCAAAGAAAGAGAACTAACGAGAACGAGCTTAAAGAATATGAAAATAAAATGAAAGCTAATAGAGTTACCATGTATTTAAACATAAAAATAAATTCTATTCTGTATTGTAGTGGATAAATTAAGACGTACTTGGGAAAATTTACGTGACCAATACAGGCGTGATTTAAAGCGTGAAGTGCGTTATGGTTTCAAATCAAAGTGGCGTTTTTTCTCTGACATGGATTTTATACGCGATATGGTGTCCTGTAAGGAAAATGGTTTTAAAGAGGCTGAATTCTCAGATTCTGATTCCGAACTGGATGTTACCGATCAACTACCCATTAACACTACAACAACACAAAATAACCTTAAACCCTTGGTAACAGTAACCTCTAGTTCTGCCACTACTTCAACCACTAGCGGTAAATTGTGCCAAATTTTCAACCCATAATCTTAAACAAACAATGGCAACCCTTGCCACCTTTAACAGCATATAAAACACAAACTGCCACAACTACCATGGGCTCAACAATACAACAAATTGTGATTCCTCGCAAGAACATGCCATCATCATACAACACCACCTCTACCACAACCGCTATCTGCACCTTTATACCATCTCTAAGCCAGATATAAGCTATGAAACTGTAACCAAACAAGAACCCGATATTGATTTGGAACTTGAACAAGTAGCCCAGGTGTGGTAGATATCCAAGAACAACCCTCTTCTCTTAACAAATTGCTGGAACCACCAAACGTCAGAGAATTTCAAGAACCTTGGTCTCCACTTCGTCTATGAAACGTTCACGCCATTGTTGGAGGAGAATTTGGATTCTGTCTTAGCCTCGTCAGGACGTAACCAAGCGTCAAAAGTGAACCTGATCTCAAACCAAAGACGATGACTATTATTTTGTAATGAGTCTGTTGCCTTCTTGCGCCAAATACCCAGACATCGTAAGTTTCCATTAAGAATTGGTATCATGAGTCTTATAGCCAAGGATTTGGAGGAAGTGATGCAAGGACCAAATAACCAATTAGGCTAACTTTTATAATTACTTAAATGTTTATAGAATAATAAATGAAATTAAAAAAGAAAGTTTAAAGATAATTTTTATTTATCGAAATGTTATCGATTGTTAGTTACAAATTTTAGGAGACAAATTGTGGACTTAAAACTTTCCACAAAATTGCTTAAACTTGAAGAAATAATTATTAAAAACAATAAAGATATTTTATCGAAAATTTATCGATATCAAATTATCGATAACAATTTATAGATAACTTTAAAAATTTAAAATTTAATCTTATCGATTTTTTTGTTGGTAATGTTGACGTTTCCTATGTTACGCTTTGGTATCTTAATTTATAATTTTAAACTTTTAAGTAAGCCAACATTATTACCATCACCATCACGACTATTGTGTACATAAAAACGCAGTTATCGAATTTCCCTAAACATTTATTTCTTTATTCAACCCAATTAAAATTCAATTCACATAAATTGTGATGCTGTTGCAGGACACATACACACACTCATTTGTTCCCTCTCCTTAAGCGAAATCAAATCAACTGAACGTTAGAAAGTCCCTTTAGAGTCCTTAAGCCATTTACAATAGCTGCCCAAACTTCTAACGGTGGTCAAAATAACTAGGACGAGGCAGTAGCCTCTTTCTCTTCCTCTCTCAATCTCAAGCTCTCTCTCTCTCTCTGTGTTTATGTAACATTTTAAAATATCCTGCAGGACAATAAAAATAAATCAAGCACGCATTGGCACTGGTACTGGCAATGGCACTGTTACAGGCACTGTCAAGTGAAAATATTTTTAGCAAAGCAAAGAAAAGAATAGAAATTCTTATAAAATGTTAATGAACTGGAGCAGAAAGAACTTTAAGGGAGGGGGAACGGTTCTGTTTTGTTAACAAACAAGGCTATTGAACGCTAAGAACAGAAGGTTAACATACTTGAGAGAAAGAACAAAGACACTGACTAACTGGCCAATAACGCACAACAATTCTTGGGTCGCCATAACAGCAACAGAACAGGGCATTAGTGACTGACAGTGTGTAAGTGAGTGAGTGTGTTTAAATGGGTCACATTGCTTATGGCTTTCAGACGGAATGCCAAAAAATTGCATGTCGCCTGTACATGCCTAACAAGGATATGTTGTTTGGTGGTGGTGAGTGCTAAGACACACGCATTTTACAGGTTTTCCTTATGATGACCCCTTTTTCTATGTTGTTTTGTTTTTTGTAGAGAATTTTGACCTTTTTAACACTTCCAGTATTCACTTATGACTGATGTCCTGTCATGCGACAGACAATGTAAAGGATTTTTAAGGACTTTGACTAATTGTGGCCAGATCTGGTTATTTATGAGTCACTTTAAAGTGTTTTATTGTTGTTATTGTTGTTGTTGTTGTTGTTGGAATTTTAAATTATTTACAGCAAAGAAGAGAGCAAAAATTACTTCGTAAAATGATTCATGCCAGGCAAAGGAAAAAGGGCTGTTAATGCAGAGCCTTGCTGGGTAGGAACAGGTGCCAGGCATTACTCATGATGTGATTCATAAATACTATTGAAATCGATTAATTCACTCAAAGCAGCTGAGCTCAATTGAAGTTTAATAGAAAAAGTACTCGAGGGGATGTTTACAAGTGACGTTTCATTGAACCCAGAGACTCTGAAAACCAAGGATATCTCTTTTCGTTTAGATAATTTTATTACATCCAAAGGCTTATGTATGGCAAGACGTTTAAATCAGAGCCAGCCTTGTTAAGATACAAGGAAACAACCTTCCCTTACAGAACACACATTTGCACTCGCGTGCAGCAGCATTGTTGCCTTAACATGAAACACACACGAAACGTATACACGCATACAGCATTTCTAAAACAACACACACTCGTGCACATAATAGGGCACAATAAAGAAGCTTATTACGTTGAAATAAAAATTGCATCGCACAGCCAAAACAAATTGTATACGCGTAATACCGTTATTATAGAAGTGCACGTGTATTCACTTTCAAACGAAGATAAGATCCTTCAAAGAAACAAGGATGCCGACAGACATGTGATAAGAAAACAAGAACAAGAAGGATACGACACAGAATAACAAGACTCGTACAAGGGCAAGGACACTTAAGCATGCGTACAGGATAACAAGGTAAAGGACATCGGGTTTGGAGAGAGCGAGAGATGCGGAAACACACTCTCTCAGCTCTCTGTTATGTTAACAAAAAATTTTAGAAATTATTTGGATTTGAAGGCTAAAACAGATATACCGGCCGGCTTTTTAGAATATTGAATTCTTTGTTGTTGTTTGTGCGTTATAAGGACTCCATTTCAGGGTCACGCTTCGCTTACAATCATGCAAGGTTTTGTTTTATTGTCCGTATTGTGAGAGCGTTATGTTTTCGTTTCATTAGCAAACCAATATTGAACGAAAAAGCGAGACGACAAAAGCCATTTGGAGGGCAAACATTTTTTTTTGCTTGTCAAATTGTAGTTGCTACTGAGAAATTGTTTTTTAAGGTTCTGCCCTTCCTTTGAAACAAATTTAATAAATATTTGAGGTTAAATAGGAGCCTTGAATTTCTAAAATCCTTGATCTTTTGAAACAAAAGTGTATAATATGGCTTATTAGAGCCCGTAGTTCAAATCCCAGCTAAGACATCTATTACAACTAAAAAATTTGCAAGAAAAATACTTTATTCAACGACTTCCTCTCAGCAGTCTTCTTTGTTAAATAAGTTCACATTAAACTGTTGGTTCTGCCATCCGTGATTCATAGCAGCATGGACTTCAATCCAACAGAGCCTATAGAGCCACAGTAGGTTAGGTTCCCATGTATTGTCGTTGCGCCACAGCCATTGAAATAACCATTGTCAAAGCCAGTTGCCCTACAACTTTATTATCAAACAACTATTCAACCCCCAATTGTTTTTTTTTGCGCAAACCATGACAACAACTTTTCCTTCAAATCCAAAAAAAATTAACAATAACTTGCCAAAAAATATGACAACAAAAGGGGGTGGATTGAATGCATACTTGCACTGGCCCTTTAACCAGATTAAAAAAGCGAGACACAGACATACAAACATGCAGACTTTGTTAACGGTTTTAAGCATATTTCACTAATGGCTTAATAACTGTATATTTTACACAACAACAATAACAACAACAACAAAAAATAGAAAACAATAACAACTAAGAAAGCAAAACTGAATTGCCAACCATGGACTGCCTGCTGCCTTACTTCTCAGTTGCTAAAGGAAAACAAAAAAAAGATCAAAAACTTTACAATGAAAGTTTGTATACAATTTTAAGGATATTAAATGGATATACAATAACAGCAACAACAAGAAATCAACTTCTAAAAGCAATACTAGAAGCCAACAGACACCCCTTCTTTGCCCAGACTCTTCAATAAATGGGTTACACTTGTCGCAACAACAGCTTAAAACTGAAATGAAAATCATCCTTGCTTTTCAGGCATTCCTTACTTTGCAATTGCAGCAGCATTTCAAATTTCTTTGTTCTTCTTTTATATGCGCGTTGCCAGACCATATTTTGCTTATCCAGGAAGAAACCAAAACAAACGCAACAAAAACAAAAAAAAACATGAAAACATTGTGCGAGCACTGACCTCATACCCCTCAAACTTGAAATACAAACTAAAACAAAACGGACAAACAGACGAACGGACGACGGACGTACAGATAGACGAAACTAAAACACCAGATGAGACGGACAGACAGCTGAACAGACATTTACGACCACATAGAGAAATGGAAACCATAGAGAGAGAGAGAAACAATGTCTTCCAGCCACTCTTCCTTACACTGACATTGTCTGTGAGTGTTATAAACTTCGGAAAATAATGGGAAACTGGGCATATGGAGTCACATTTCTAGAGAGGGGGAGGTAGGTTAGCTGTATAAGGAAGCAGAGCTCATGGTAAAGTCATCACCAATGTGGAAACTCTCGTTTCAAGATTTTTTCATCAGGTTATGGAGAAGATGTTTTAAAAAGTTAGAGATTCCCTAACTTTTAGGGAAAACAATAACTCTGCTTGTAGACATTTCAAGTTCAATGGTTAAGAATCACTGTGTGGTGCTAAACTGAATAAATCATACACGCTGCACACCAAACGTCCATACTTTTCTCGCTTTCAATGTGTTGTAAGAGTTGCTTTTTTATTTTCTTTTTTTATTGTTGTTGGCTTTCGTTGTTGTTGTTTTTGTTGTAGTTGTATTTCATTATTATTATTCTAAAATTCATTGACTTTTCTTTTCTTTCATTTCTCTTCTTTCATTTCAATTTTATTCTGCCATAGTGAACGTTTTCGACAATCTCTCTCCCGGTCTCTCCCTCTCTAACATAATACACGAAAATATTTGTACGCTACAGCACTACCCTAAAGGAGGATGCATGAACCAAACGAAAACCCAAGGACTTGGAATTTAAATCAACTCGTGACCTGGGGAAATCGCCAATCAAGCCAAGTATGTATGTATATTGACTTATTAAACGAGAGTGTATTCGCTAAACACGAGTTACCCCTGCTATCTAATTAGAACACATTTTTGCTTAAGAGTTCACCATGAGAAATATCACACAAGAATTTAAAAAATTCCCTTAAAAATTCTGGAAGCCGCTTTGCTGTGTAGGAGGCATCATATGATCACCAATGCTTAACTACAGTTTTCTCATTTGTTTCTCTTCTCTCTCTCGCTCTCTCGCTCTTTCACAAATGTTTTGTTTTGTTTTCGTTTATTTGCTCTCTGTCGGCTTTTTTATATTTTTTGCATTAAGAACCCGGTCTCGCTTAATGTATTTAAAATAAATGTAACAGTGTGTGTATGAGTCTGTAAACAAATGCTTGTCTGAAAAGGATTTCTTTCAATAAGTATGTGCATGTGTAAAATTGGATGACTTGTCTGCAATAACTGCTGCTTACTTAATGCGATTGGTGTTGTTGTTGAATATTCTAGGCTGGTCTGCACTTGCACTCCACATTATTCTCTAGCTCGCTCTCTCTCTCTCACCGTGTATGTAACACTCCATTACTCTTCTCTCACTACTTACTGCTACTGCTCATACCACGACCTACCCATACCCCATATAAATTAAGCTCTTGTAAAATGTTCTGTTCTGTGTGTGTTCTTTACTTAAGCTATGCATATGCATGGCCATGTTAACTTATGCGTGTGTAAACTTGTGTAAACTGTGCAGATTTATTTTGTTCTTATTATTGTTGTTGCTGTTGTTCTTCGGCTGTCTGCACTTTAGCTACCAATACATTTGAAACTCTATGCAGAGTAATGTACAATGCAAATGCATTTTAGAGAGTATATACGTGTGTGTATGGCTGTGTATTCAAGTTTGCAAAAGTTTCATTTCATTTTATGCTCTGTGTTTTGTTTTGTTTTGTTTTGTGTTGTTTTTGTTCTTATTGTAGGGCTAAACGAAACAGAATGTATTTCACTTTTTTTTTTTTTTGAGTATCGTAACCATAGTTCTCAATTTCAGTCTCGTTAACGACGTCATGTCGTACGTTTGTCGCGCTTTTAAGTTTTCGAGTGAATTTTTTAGAATATTGTGGCTAAAAATAAAATTACAAGCCAAACATAAATGCATTGAAACTAAAAGTTAATTTATTTATTAAATCGTTTCGATTTCTTTTTGTATAAAATATATTTACAGTATTTACTACAAAGAAATAAATAAAGTCTTAAGTTTTTATTAATAATTGTGACCTTAAAATAAAGTATCAATAAGGAAACCGCAAGAAAAGAATTCAATAATTTGTGAAAAAAAATATGGTGGGTTTAATAAGAAAAAAAAAAAAACAAATTAAAAATGGAGTTAAGAAAGAGTGATTGAAATAGAAAATAAAAGTGATGTTGTTTTTGTAATAATGAAGTTAACAAATTAAAAGAGAAAACAAAATGTTACAAATTAAGAAAAGAAAAAGAAAAAGGAAAAAAATGATTAACGTAATAAAAATATTTTGTTTTAATAAAATAATATTTTAAATCTTTTTCTTTATTAAAAAAGCGTATAAATAAAAAATAAAATGAAATAAAATAAATGAATTAAACGTAGAAGATAAAAATTTTTTAAAAATCGAAATAAAAGAGAATTTTTTTATTACAAAATTATTTTAATACAAATTTAAAACTTAAAACTTAAAACTATTTTTGTGTGGATAAATAAATAAAAAAGAAATAAAAATTAATAATTGAAATAATAATAAATAATTGAAATAATAATAAATAATTGAAATAAAAATATATAATTGAAATAAAAATAAATAATTTGAATAAAAATAATTAATTTGAATAAAAACAAAAAATTTAATTAAAATTTAATTTTTAAAAATTTCAATTTACAATAAAAACAATGTTAACACCTATAATTATTAAAAATTTAAAATGCAACAAAAAATATTTTACAACGTTAAAACAATTAAATTATAGCTCTTTTATATTTAAATAAAATATAAAAATATAAAAAATGACAAATAATTTTTACAAATTAATTAGAAAATATTTTTAAATTAAAAACTAACAAAATGAATAAGTGGTTTTTAGAAAAAGATATCCAAAATAATTTGTTAAAACAATAAAAAAAAATTTATCTAAATTTTAATTTTTATAATCCAAATAAAAAACCCATAAATATTTGTTGTGCTTATGTAATAATAAAAAATTATTAACAACGGCAGTAGAAAATATAGAAAAAATTGCATTAAATTTAAATGAAATGAGCAAATGCATATAAAAACTCCTTGAAAAAGAATGTCTTTCCAATAAAAAAAATAATATTCAATTATTTTATAAAATTTTCCTTTTAAAAAATTTTTCTTTTTAATTTTATAAGAAAAAATTAAATTAATTGAAAATACTTATTGAATTAATTGAAAATACTTATTGAATAAAATTAAAATTGTTTTTAAAATATAAAAGGAATATATAATGAGGATGAGAAAAATTAAAAAATGTAACAAAATAATTAAAAACACTCGAACATCTTTAAAAAATCTTTTTTTTAATGAAAAATCTATTTTTTTTATAAAAAAAAGTCCTTGATTTTGTATGAAAAAATTTAAAATTATGAAAAAAATAAATAAAACGCGGCAAAAGGAGTACAAATTCTTACCGACGGCAAGATCTTCAAATTTATCACGAAAGTAAATGCATTATTAACAAAATTAGTTAATGGCAGAATAATAATAAAAAATAAATATTTTAAAGAAGTTAATTGGAAACAAATTAAAAATATATTTTATTTAAAATTAATGCAAAAAATAATAAATAATAATTAATAAGTAATTATAAAAACTAAACAATAATTAGCAAAATTAAGTTAAACATCTAAATGAATAAAATTATTAAAAGAAATATAAATAAATAAATAAATAAATAAATAAATAAAAAATATAATAAAAAATAAAATCATTAAATTCGAATTAAAATAAAATAAAAAATAAGTTCAATAAAGAGGACACTCCATTCTAAAAACTTCTCGGTTATGTTGTGTATCTCTCGCGTCAACTGTCGTCGGCCCACCATATCATTCAATTCATAATCCTCAATCATGCAGCTACATAGGCTTAGAATAACGGTAACGATTCTTTCAGACACTGCTTTTGTCTCCAGTTTTAATTATTCTTACGCGTTCTTGCAGCAGTCATATTCGTAAAACTTAAAATAAAAGGATACCTATTAACTTAACAACAGGAGATATTGATGTCTTAAAGCATTCATTCCATTGTCATGTTTTCATATTGATATCTGAGAATTTTTGTGTTTTAATGTTCTAGCAGTTTATCGAATTCCGTTAAAGTAGATTTAAATTTCTATACAAATTCATTAAAAATGTTGGAAGTCACTGTTTACAAATATTTATTTCAAAACCAAATCTCAACAAGCAAAATTCAATCTCAACAACAAACTTTAGAAAATTTTACAAAATGAAAAGTTTGGAAACTGCTGAAAATATCGTTATAAATATCAAATCACCCATATAAAGCAGTTCAACCATAGATTTCTAGGAATTAATAAAAAATGTTTTCAATTTCTAGGTTTTATAGAAAAGTTTAAGCACTACTGAATACTTCTTCAAACAAATCAGTTTTTAAAAAAGGATAAATGGAATATTTTATTAAAATATTGGAAATTATTCGTATTTATACTAACTTAATTGGTCATTGCAACATTTTAATCAGGATTAAAATCTAGCTTATCACACCACTCATGTTGCGTGATAATTCTTCTATCCATGGGTGGTAAACGGACCTATGTACATACTTTTTTAATGTCAATTCCTAATGAGAGGTTTTTGAGAGGCATTTCATGGCAATTTCTTAGTTTCTGCTTAGTAGTTTTGTCAAGAGACTGTAGATAGCTGGGATTTTAATCACGAGTTTTCATCTAATAATCCACTACACTACCTAGTAAATTACTTCGACTTCAGCATACAGTATTAGTAAATCTGTTATTAAAAACTAAACTTTGAACAACAATGTTTATAAGGAACTTTACAAAAAGTTTGAGTATCACTGAAATTAGTATGAAAAAACGTCTTTAACCTAAATTGCTCTTTTTACTCTAATAACACATAATTTTTTAAAATTAAACCATAAAAAAAACATTTTTAATAATAATATTAAAAGAAAAGGTTTGGGAAACCCTGTACATGCTAATATAAAAATTACAGCCTTAAACTTCTTAAGAAGTTTACTTTTTATCGTTAATTTACAATTTTCTCAGCCATGTTTTTCTTCTGAAATCTACTTAAATTAACAGTTTAATTGACTGCCAACATTGACATGGCAATTGAATTTAAAACTTACCATAGGACATCACAATAACCATTGAATTGGTCTTACAAGGTTTCGATTTTATTTTCAGCGT
>QOCX01005394.1:0-12901 GCA_005959815.1 Sarcophaga bullata | reverse complement strand
GTTGTAAACACATTTCGTATCTATTTCTAATGTTCGATGTTGTGTTCAAGGGGCTTAGAGTGTATGATGTTCAGGTCGCGTTGCTCGCGTGGTAAAGTTCATCATTAGCTACAATGCTAGAGAGGCTTTTGTAAGGACTATTTGATGTGAGATATACATTCGTGAGTGATATATTTCGAAATCACGTTACGTCTACAATATCAACATATAGACAGTCGTCTGAGTCCAATCAGTGTTACTAGACCTAGTAATGAGAAAATCCTGTGTAACAGGCATCTATATAATAGACAGGCCTCGTTCTTAATTCGTAGGATCTAGTACTTCGTTTGTTACCCCTATGAGAGCAAGTCGATTAACCACTTATTTGCCACACCGAACTAATCGGAATATCGAGGTATCACAGGTGCCAATGCTTTTTTCAAAAGACCTAGCCACTATTGATGTTATTTGTAGGCAGGCGGCATATTGGACTGAACTTTTACCAATTGTGCGGTGAAGTCACACTATATTATGATGCTTTTTTTCTTTCTAGTCAAAAAATGGAAAGTTTGGGACTGTGTGACATATACTTATCTCTTTGTGTTTCTCAACACAGCGTGGCCACATGCATGGAGCTTGCGATTACACTTCTTATATCTTGGTACCTCTACCTCCCCGTTGTTTGGATAGGTTGAATTTGAGGTTTTGGATCACCATTATAACTGCCATCGATAGATACCGGCTGAAATATTAGACAGAATCTAATTCCACGGGTTGACTGTACAGAAAGTACTGGGGGTATATAAAGCTTGTGGGGATATAAGCTTTTTTTACGTAGATTTGGAATAGGATTAAGGATATACCGTGTAAACAGGTCGCCATATAAACGTATCAAATTATGTCCTCCTCATAGGCTCTTCGTAGCTCCCAGTTTCATGCTCCAGTTCGCCCGCTTTTTTCTTTATCCCTGTTATAATTTTTCCCCCTACCGTAATCGCTGCTCAGAAGTGGCCAGCGAAATTATGCCTCCAGTACGCGGTGGTGCTGTAGTCAGATCCACGGTATACGGTAGTAGATGTTGGTGTCCTATTAGATCGAGAACGCCCATATATTTAGTGTGTGAAAGTACCCCTGAGTCAGATAATCTAGGAAAATTCTTTGGAAAAAAATATTTCTCCGAGCGACTTACTCTCGTCAGCAGATTTCTGGCGAAATAAAACTCCTGAGAGTAAATATCATTTGTCACTTGTAGAACAAGATTTCTCTATGGATATAATAACCTGAACCTTTTAACTGATGCTCGTTCAGGCACCGCTTTGATCTCATATATAACATTGTTAGTGATCCAGACCACTCATGATTATATCAATGGAGTATTTATAGCTATATCATCGCACATAGTGTATGATATCGTGGTATCTTGATGAGACCCTCGCTCGATGGCCTCGATCCGGAACTGACAGGTATCTGTGATTTGTAAATTGATACACAAGATATAAGGACCAAAGCAATGCACACGGTCAAGTATTGGCTACGGATAGCATAATCATGTTAGGATGTCAACTACATCACTATTGTACTTTGTTTGTGGTTATGTTTTTGTTATTGCACGGATATTAGTGATTATAGGAAGTACAAATGTTAGGAGAAAAGGATAATATAAAAAAGTAACTGAACTAAATAATATAACAATAACCAGATACTAATGTATATAAAGTCACTGGTACATATAATAAATTGACATAGTATACATATTATAGAGGGTGGACAATTTATCCTGATTTTATCATTGGAGCAGTAATGTAATAAACGCTCACCGATGATATATGTATGATTATCTGTTTTGTATATACAAGTACTGTTACCGGTATGTTTAGATATATGTACTAGCACTGATATAAATTGTACCTGATGGACATGTAATATAAATTAATACCCGCGAATGATGGCTGTAACCATTTGCATGTATTTATTAGTAAGTGATCAATGGCAGATGATATAGAGTGAACGGATATGAAAAGAGAGGAGTTAGGAAGTCAATGGTAATAGTGTGAAATGATGTTGCTGTCGCCTGCTAGTAAAGAGTTGTCTGAGTGTTTATTTCAAGGATTCTTGAACTGGAGTTACTGTGTTATGTTAGTTTAAAGTACTTTTGTCTATAAAGTAAGGATAAAAGTAACAAATGAAACGTAGAATATCTAAAATTTAGGACTGATGCATATTCATGTGTTTTATTTATAGTTTCTTTTTGAGGGAAGATAATGTGTAATATCAAAAATATTATGGATTTAGTGAGCCTTAGCCTTTGTTAATAGCTCCAGTGTGTGTTGTTTTTGCTGTGATGTTTATACTAAAAGACGCTACATGATTTTTGGTTGTTTACTTTTATAGATACATAAGAATATTTATAATTAGTTATCTGTTTCTTTATCTATAATTGCAACAAAAGACTTTGTCATCCTCATTTTAGTTATATAATTCAAGTACATTCAGTTAAAATCTCCTATATAAGCATACTGGCAAATTAGTTAAATATAAATTCGTTTGTGACCATGTTTTCCTATATAAAGTACATTTAATGTGCTTGACATGCTTATAATTATTCAAAAGATATCTAATAGATCTATAGAAAGAACGGGCCTACCTAGAGTTATTACCTCTATTAAGCGTCGCTCCGGCACATTCTAAATCAGATAGGCAAAAAAAAGGAAAGAAGTATCTTTAAAAGATCAAAGAAGATCTTTTCATTTACATTTCATCATTAAATAAAATATTTATTCTGGGCTTTTGTAAGCAAATTGTTCAAAAATAAAAAAATTACCAGTTACTTGCTATATTGCAGCTTCTAGTGCATAACCCCTTCTGTTGCACTTGTTAATTAAAATTTGTGGGTGAACGATTCTCTCCCCATATTCAAAGGTTGCTCATTTTATAAATATTTAACTGACTAATTAGCAGTTATTTTAGTGGAATTGAAAAATTAAATTCGAAAACTATAAAGTACCATCAACCGATTGCTGGGGCCTCAAACAAGTTTTAATGTCAGTGTGTAAAGGCTCATAAACTTAAAAGAAATTTGTGTTTAGGACTTTATGTTTTGGGCTGCTTGGATTTTTTCATTTTAAACCGTGACTTCTGTTGAAGGCGTATCATATTGGCAGTGGAATGCGTTAACACATGAAACTGATATTTTTTTTTCGGTGGAACAATCATGTTTATGTTGCATAAATTCCGGTAAACATTTTAAATTTTTTTTAAATTATATTTTCAGGAGTTCATTGTTTGTTTTGGCTGTGTATGTGTATGTTTATGTGTATGTGTGTAGAAAAATTCATTTAATTTTTTCCAATTGATAAACAGAAAAAATAAATTTTTCTTTTTCAATTTTTCTTTCATGATCTAAATCATATTAGTTGAATAATGTCCCCTCCTATGTATGCATTTGTATATCTAACCAGATTTATTCAAATTTATATTATATTGTGATGTGATGTGATGTGATGGTGATGTGGTTAGGTTAGTTAGGTTAAGCCTACCATATCGGAGAAATATATTTTATTATTTTACAAAAAAATTTTTTTTTTTTTTATTTAATTTTCAATAAAATATTCACAAATTTCAAACAACTAACGTCTCAACTCTGGTGTACGATGGCATGGTGTATGGTGTATGGTATTATCAAGATGACCAGCATATTTTAGTAAAACTATGTATGTTGCAGAGCATAATACCTTTATATTCAATTCTATGACACTTGGCTTTATTGTTCTATTGATTTTAAACAAACACAGAGAGAGAGCAGAGAGAGAGAAGAGAGCATATTTGCATGTCTATTTAAAATAAATACCAAAAAAAAAAAACAAACAAGAGTACAATTAAATACTCTCTCTAATGTCAATAGACTAATATAATAATATTTATTCGAAAGTATTTTTGAAAATTTTTGACATTTTTCCAGTCTTAATACAGCATACGAGTATGTATGTACCACACATTGTATAGCCTTGCATTCCAAGTAATTCACAAAACGTAGTCGAGTAGGAGGCTGTCTTTAGCCTATGCTCCGTTCGAATATAATAATTGTTCGAATGTCCATTAACTACAATTTAAAGTTAGCTACTCAGCCCTGCCCAGCATTTTGGCGCTGCAGCTACACTTTTAAATTATTGGCATGAATATTTTTAATGCACATATGCATTGTAAAGCAGGCAACCATTTCTTGTATGTTTTATGTTGTCATCAACGGTCGTGTATGGCCAATGGCAAGGGCAAACAACATTTTAGAGAAGCGAATAGATTTGCAGTGTATGCTCTGAAAGTACCTATATAGAAAGTACTTTATAGAAGATTATGTATAGATAGTACTTTATAGAAGATACTGTACATATAGTACTTTATAGAAGTACTGTATAGCAAAAAGTTTACTGTATAGCAAGTACTTTATAGCAAGTACTTTATAGAAAATACTGTATAGAAAGTACTTTATAGAAAGTACTGTATAACAAGTACTTTATAGAAGATCATCGTATAGCAAGTGCTTTATAGAAGGTACTGTATAGCAAGTACTTATATAGAAGATGCTGATATAGCAAGTCTTTATTGAAGATCACTGTATAGCAAGTGCTTTTATAGAAGGTACTGCTATAGTAAGTACTTTTTAGAAGATACTGTATAATAGTAAGTACTTTTTAGAAGATACTGTATAGAAAGCACTTTAATAGGTATAGAGAGTACTTATGTATATGATAGAAGTACGTTCTATAGTAGGTTACTGTATCAGAAAGTACCTTGTATAGTTAGTGGTACTGTATAGAAAGTACTTTATAGTAGGTACTGCTATAGAAGAGTATTTTCCTAGGCTAGGTACTGATAGAAAGTACTTTATAGTAGGTAGTGTACAGAAAGTACTTTATAGTAGGTACTGTATAGAAAGTGCTCTATAGTAGGTACTGCATAGAAAGTGCTTTATAGTAGGTACTGTATAAAAAGTACTTTATAGTAGGTACTGTATATAAAGTACTTTATAGTAGGTACTGTATAGAAAGTACTTTATAGTAGGTACTGTATAGAAAGTACTTTATAGAGGATAATGTACAGATAGTACTTTATAGAAGATACTTTACAGATAGTACTTTATAGAAAATACAGTAGAGATAGTACTTTATAGACAGATACTGTATAGAAAGTACTTTATAGAAAGTACGGTATAACAAGTACTTTATAGAAGATACCGTACAATTTTACTTTAAATAAGATACTGTATAGATAGTACCTTTGTAGACGATACTGTATTAGGAAGTATTGCCTTATAGGAGATACTGTATAGAAAAATCATTTATAGGTGATACTGTACAGAAAGTACCAGTTTGTGCATAAAAGTACGTTTGTCTGTAAATCCTAAATCTCCTTCTGAGAGGAGAATGGGGCCATGACGCTTCTTGTAAACGATTTGGTACAGATCTTCACGTATTTGATTCGAATTTGAATGGAAGCTTGCTCACTTTACATACATAATTGGTCATTACAACCCTTCAGTCAGGATTAAGGGCCTAGCTTCTCACACCACTTATTGTGTGTGTTAATTTTATACATGAGTGGCGGCACCTACAGTTCAAGGTCGACTCCGAACGACAGGTTTATTGAGGAACCTTTTTTACACTGGCAATTTTATTTACTCCCAGAGTTTTTGCCAGAAATCTCCAACACACCACCTACTAGACTACGGCGACTTCAGGTGCTCACTTTACAAGTAGAATTATCGTCCATACGGACTGCAGTAAAGCTTAGTGAGAAAGGCAATGGTCTCTGCAATGATTGGCAACCAAAGCACTGGGTTTTGGTATTGTAACCACAAGAATTGTTTTCTACTGCTGCGAGTTCTCTATGAAATGGCAGAGTGAAGCAAAATACATACCATGCGGAGCGCTGTAGTATTAAAGGAGACTATAGACTGGATAAATTGGTTAGATTGTTACAAACATCAAACTTTCCGGTGAATTCACTATTTTGGGAATGCTATTGAGAATTTGCAACCTTAGGATTTCCCTCAACGTCTTATGGACAGCTTCGTATACGGACAAGAAAGTGCTAAAAATCTGCGCAAGGTGAGTTAAGATATTGAAGGTGACTGTTGATAGAATTCCTTCAAATTTCCTTCAAACACATTTCGTGCCCAAGTTTGTACAGTCGCTCATCAAGAATTTAAATTTTCTCATTCAAAGTGTCTGAACATTCGTGTACAATTTTTATTACCATCCCCCCCACAATTTGTGGGCAGTTATAGGGTTTATCTTCAATTTTTCTCGATTTTTTTTCTTTTCTTCTTCTTTCTCTGTTTTTGGTATTTAAGCAGCACACAAAAGCCCTTTAGGCCATCGTATAGGGAGTAGGCCTACAAATATTCGCACATTTTATTTTAGCAAACCTAAGTGCAAGCACAACAACTACTTTTGCAATAAGAACAACAGCAACATAAGCAGCCGCAGTAGCAGCAGCAGCTATGGCTAGTAGTCCTTGGATAGGGCATAAAACAGGACATGATTGTAACCAGCAATTGACAGCAGATGCTGTTACATGATTTCTATGTACAGAGTATTATACATTGATGCACCTAACTGTGGATGTAGATAAATTAGTAGGGAAAGAAAATGAAGGCCTTTTAAAGGGATTTGAAGGGTGAATGCCTATGTGTTCCCTTAACATAGAATAAAGGACCTCAATAATTGAAAGAGTCTTCTTTGGTTATTTTTACTTTCGAAAAAAAAGGAGATCTTAATGCGCAAACTTCGTCAATAACATACCCAGTACGACTGTCCAAGTATTTCTTTTCAAGACAACTACAAATGGCAACTCTAGAGTTCTAGAATCTGCTGCAGAAGACTGTTACATGATTTCTATGTACAGAGTATTATACATTGATGCACCTCACTGTCGATGTGGATAAATTAGTAGAGAAAGAAAATGAAGGCCTTTTCAGGGGATTTGAAGGGTGAATGCCTAGGTATTTCGCTTAATATAGAATAGTGGGCCTTAACAATTAAAGGAGTCTTCTTTAGTTATTTTTACTTTCGAAAAAAAAAGCAGATCTTAATGCGCAAACTTCGTCAATAATATACTCAATGCGTCAATCCAAGTATTTTTTTTCAAGAGACAACTACAAATGGCAACTCTGGAGTTCTAGAATCTGCAGCAGATGACTGGTACATGCTTACAAAATTTTTAAGGAAACTTAAAAGCAAAACCATGTTTCCCAGTAGTTTGTGGAAATAAGGCCCTTGCTATTTCACCTACTATATGGACCCGATGTCTATACACTACATTGTATATGTAGGCCTGGAAAATTGCATTACACAGTCCTATAAAAGTACACACAGTCATATATGCACATTGAAATGTGTCGAAGCCTGCATGTTCAAATAAATGTCTGTATGGACGTTTTGCTCGTTTTCTTTGGTTGCATATTTGTCGATAAAAGGTTTAAGGTCTCTTATCTCCTCTATGTTAAGCAATATCATCTATATTGTCTGTGTATACATACATATGTAATAAGTATGTATGTGTTCTTGTATTTTTGAGTGTGGCATATGTCCGCCTATGCTGTTTTAGGCCTCAACAAAATTGAGTTTTTCTGGGCTGTAACCAGAGAATATAAAACCACATTTAAAATCCTTTTTTTTGTTGTTGTTGTTGTTGTTGCTGTACTCTCCAGTTGCCATGATACGTTGCAAGAATTTTATGTTGCTCGCATGCCTAAAGTTGTATGGTGTATAGTGGTGTATAGTGGTGTATAGTGGTGTATGGTGGTGTATGATCGAGGACATCAATAACTAAAATTGTCTTTCTTTTTTTTCTTCTTCTTTTTTCTTGGTCTTAAAGAGCAAATATCCTTCCGTCTATGTTTGATTGCATAAATGTTTTAGTGATTGTGTTTGTGCCTGTACTTGTGCTTGTATATGTAACAGGATACATGCATATACATGAACTATGGGTTTGTGTGTGTGTGTTTAAGTGACCACAATTGAATTTTGTTTTCAGAAATTGCATTTCTGTTGTTCAAATAAGATTTCTAAGCAGGTTTCGACATTTCCACCCACATACACAAGCGTCTGAGTTGTCAATAAAATATTTGAAAATATTTCCTTGCAAAATATTTTTGTCTCTTCTTCTGCCTTTAATTCCTTTGTTTTGTGTTGAAAATTATAAAAAAAAAAAAAATTTTTTGTAAGAATCTTTGGACGTGGGGAAAGGGGTATACAATATTAACTTGCCTTGGCTGGCAGTTCATTGAGTTAATTTTTGTTTATCATTATCCATATCATCATCGTCGTCATCATCATCATAATCATCATGATCATTGGATTTTATTGTTTGGTGAGTTTGAATTGTTGCCGTTTGTTGATACCTTAATGGCCATATAATGGTTGTGTGTATTTTATCATTTTGTGCTTAATTGTCTTTATGTCCTCCTTATGCCAGGGCAGTTGGAGCAGTCGTCTGTCGTCTGGAGTTAAAGATGGCTTTAATCTTTTGCCAAAATTTTGTGTTTATGGCGTGATTTGTCATTCGGGGTTATTACAACAGATGACAAATGCTCATCTCTAGTAATGGTGAATGAAAATGAAAATCTATTGTGCATTTACCTCACATCTGCTGCTCTTTGTAGGACTTATTGTTTTCCCTGGTAAGGCCTTTGTTTTAGGTTGCAGTTTTAGATTTCATTTTTCAAGAAGCCAAGTAATAAACGAAAAAGAATTTTTATTCATTACTTCGATTGTGTTGTTTTAGTTCAACTTGTAATTAAAATCCATTAACAGTAGAGTCTCTGTTACTCACAATGCATTGAATTAACAAATGGGATTGGCTGCCTCCGAACTTTGACTGTTGATTGCGGCCACCTTGCTGAAGCGCAATCGTTTAAATTACTTGCTAAAATGGGCGCACTCTTCAGGCAACAAAACACAGGCTTTGCTCATTTTCCAATCGCCATAATCATTGGTTGTTGAAGTCATCATTGTCTAGTACGTAGTTAACTTGAAAGTTTCTCAAAAAATCTGTCGTTAAGGGTCAAACTTAAATCGTAGGTCCCGTCACTCATGGACAAAAATTAACACATGCTGTCTGTGTGTGGGAGGTGTGCGGAACTAGGTTGTAATCTTAACTAATAACCAAGTAAATAATAATCGTCGTCCGAGCAATAACGTCTATTTCCATACGAATGGCTATTTAAACAATCAAAATTGTGGAAGCTAGGACGATACTAATCCACAAGAGATCCAACATCTTTCAATACATTTCGAAAAATTTCTGTTTGGTGTCTGTTTTAGACTGACGGCGTTATCAACCCACCTTCTTTTGAGCGGCGAATACCATAGGCCTATGTCTTTTGATCTAAATTGGAAGATCTGGACTCCAACGGCAGGTGATTTCCATAGGATGCTATACAGCTCTTGCCACATTGAATATTCTACACAACCGGTTATCTCACGTCATGATGATGATGTGATTTGGCTACAGAAATACTATGATTTGACCTCGATAGACTTTTTTGTTTCCGTCGCAAATGTAGTTCCAAAGCATATAGGCATCATTGGTTTATATTTCTTTGAAAATGAGGACTGCTCAAGTATTATGATGAATGGAGACATCTATCGCACTATGATAACCGATTTTTTTTGGTACCCAATCTTCATGGTATTGATGTGAACGATGTTTGGTTTCAACAGGATGGTACAACTTGCCACACATCTCATGCCATAATCGATTTATTGCGTCAAACGTTTGATGCTCAGTTAATTAGTCGAAAAGGTGATGTCAATTGGCCGCCAAGAAGCTGTGATTTGCCAGCGTTATACCATTTTCTGTGGGACGCCGTTAATGAAAAGTGTTATGTCGGCAAACCAGAGACAATATGATCCCAAACCAAAGTCCCAAACCACAGAAGTCCCCGAGGCCATCATTATCCATGCAATTGATTAAATTCGGAATTGAATTTATGCGTCAGAATCATGGAGAACTGAGCATTTCGAATTCGTTTGACAGATAAAAAACGTGGCGGACATCCAAACGATTTTATTATTCCACACATAACGGCATCAATAGGCCCTTCCAATGAATGAAATTTTTTTATGAAATCGTGTACACTTATTAACGTACTCAACTGGTCATTACAACCCTTTAATCAGGTTTACGACTGAGCTTTTCATATTACAAATGCAGTGTGTGTGTGTGTGTTAGTTTTATCCATAAATGGAGACCTACAGTTTAAGTTAACTTCGAATGGCAACTTCAAATTCATTTACGCGCACAGTTTTTGCCAGAAATCTTCTGAGAGGAAGTCACCGAGAGAAATATTCAAGTTTAGTTTTACTGAAGATATCTAACCTAAGGTTTGGTCCGTGGCCTCACTTCTACTAAGCAATCAAACTATCCTAATATACTACGGCGACTGAAAGAATTTCTGAGAGACGACTGCTGTAGAAGAAATATTTTTTCATATTCCGTTATGTACGATATGCCTAAGCCAGGGGTTGAACGACGGCCTTACGTCTAATGAGCCAACATACTATTTACTAGGCAGCAGAGACTTCTGTATCTTTTACATGCTTTGATCTTTTTTTAATTCCAAGATAGGATGCGCCTAATGAAAGACCTCTTGGTTTGAGAACCAAAAAATTTTCTTCTTTATATACACAAGGAGTCAGCTTTGCATAGTAAAGTAGCAGCAGTGGGTTTATATTTCAATCTTTCATCATTTGTTTGCTTCTTAAGAGCGGAATGCCAATCCTTGGCGCACTTTGTTCGTATTAAGATTTGTATCACTATCGCAACAATGTCCAAACACAACCGCGTTCAATAACCGTCGAGTATCTTATTATTTCCTCTATGTGATGTGATGTATACGCCCTCTAGGAATCAAACAAGTAGTCGCTTTACTCTCACTAAATGTGTGCATAACTCTAGTAATGTATGGTTTTATGGCGGACCCTTCTCGTGGTTGCACAAGCTAATATCCAACCAAACGATTAAACACCAGCAATATGACATGAGAAGTCGCCATAGTCTATTAGATTGTGTATTGTCCTATTAGACGTAAGGTCAGGGCTTAAACGCCAGATCATACAGTGCCAACAAAACTAAAAATGAAAAAATATTTCTGCGGCGACTTCCTCTCAGTAGATTTCTGACAAAAAGTCTGAAAAAAAAATAAAATTGCAAAGAAAAGTGCTTGTCTGTTGTTAGGAGTCCACTTTAACCAGTAGATAACGCCACTCATATATAAAATTACCACACACAACTTAAGTGGTGTGAGAAGCTAGGTCGGGGTCGTAATGCTGACTGAAGGCTTGTAAGGAGCAATATGTAGGTATGTATGTATAATACGAAATGAAAAGAAGGAACTGCGCTTTTACATGGCAAGATCTGTGTTCCTTAGATCTTTAATCCCCCAGAAATTGAATCAAAGGAATTTGAAGTCTAACGGCATACTTTCTGAATAGGTACCTGGCCCCTGAGAATCGGAACAATGTGATTGATAATCCTTCTACAACCTTTCTAAGCTCAAGGCTTATTATTCTTTTGAGGTATCATTTGAGTTGTTAACTTACATTTCGCAAACACTGGATTCGACCTTACAACTCCAATAAAGAACTTTAAATTTTTTCCTTCTTAAACATATGCTTGTCGATGTTAGAAAACATTCTTTGTATATGTTTATTTAATAAATCCATGAAATATTTCATTACAGAATACAGAATGACGCTTCAGTGGATTACTCATTAAATATTCTGCCCTAAAAAAAATATTCTCCAAACAACCCCTGCTTAGCATAGCCGTCGTTGTATAGGCAAAGTGCTACAAACCTTATGAAGATGTATATGGTAGTCCTTAATAGATGTTGATTTTTCTTCTTGTTGTTGTTGTTGTTTTGTTGCATGTACTGTATTTTTTATCTTTGTTGTGTTGTAAATTTTTTTTTTTGTGCTACAATGTTGCAAAGTTGTTGAGTTCATTTCTTAATTCAGCAGTAACTGCTGTTGTTGCCTTAATTTTGTTTTTTTTTGCTTTTATTTTTTTTGATTTGCTAGTTTTGTCGTTGTTGTTGACACTTATGTTCATAACAGTAAATGTTGTCACATCATATTGACACAATTTCATTACTAAACAACATACTCTTCCGCGTCATCATCATCATCATTGTTGTACACCATGAGGCAGCTGGGGTGTACTTATGTATGAAGACTATTCAGTTGGAAGATGGAATGGAGATATGATGACTAGGACTAGGGAGGAGTGAATTGAAGATTTTAAAAGTTATTTTGGCCATTAAGTATTTCCTTTGTTAGTTGTTTGTTGTTTTTTTTTCATTTCTTTCTATTTCTTTTACTAATCTATTTTCTATGTTGAGAAGTCGGAAATGATAAATGAGTGCAGGATTAACAAAGATGAAATCAAATCAGTTGGGCTTTGGGTTAACGGAATACAGTAGTAATGCTGGGTGACAGACACTATAGTTAATGTAAGGTGGGGGTAAGGGAGGTGGTTACTTTCTATTAACAGCATTGTTATCAAGCTATTCAGCGTAGCTAGAGAGTATATGGGGTGTAGCAGCATTTGACACTTTAAATAATCAAAACATTAAGTAACGCATGCCACAAATACATCACAGTGATATAAAACGAACATAGTGGAAGAAAGAAAAACTTTTGATTCAATTTTACTTTCATGTGTAGATGTTTACAACCATATGTGAGTGCCATTTCACTTTTGTGGGGTATTATTTGATGATGATATGTGATGTCTGTGATATAAATGCTTCTGCAAAGAATGTATCACACACTTAGCTTCTATGAATGTTTTTTTCATCACACATTTTTTTTTAAATTAAAGCATTTGCTGCCAGTTTGTGATGCATTTTTCTGTATTA
>QOCX01005393.1:0-12902 GCA_005959815.1 Sarcophaga bullata | reverse complement strand
AGCGTTTCTAATATGTGCATAGTCCCAAGAAACTTTTGACAATGGCCTTTGTTGATAACATATCCCTCTTAATTTCTGCTGGTTCAATAACCCACAAGCGGTTTTCATCACAGTCACACTCCACACGCGCCCATTCAACGATTTAGACTTAGGCGGTAGTTTTACTTGTTCAACAGCAACTAATCTTCTGGCGTGCGCTTGATGCTTGAATTCCCACGTCAAGAGATTCTCACATTCGCCAACATATTAACTGCTGCCCCGTTATTCAAATTGATGCCATGGGTTTTCAATAAAAATCAGCACGAATGATCACTTCGCACTGGTTTTCCGTGGAACGGTGGCAGATCCTCCCCAGTAGTCTGTCCGTAGTCTTACATTATGGGGGTACCTCATACTTCCCCTTTACTACATCTGGTTCAATGATAGTGAAGGTGTGTTGCCTGCCGTTTATGTACTCGCACTCTGTAAGGTTGTTGTTGATTTGCTGCATCACCGATATGGGAATTGTGGAGTCCTCGTTAGTGGTAGCCAGAACTTGTACCTCAGTGCTAGCTTGTTTTAGTTTAACGGGGACTCTTGCGTAGATGGTTGGTAGTTCACCCATTTATTATTCCTTGTTGTTGAGACGGAATTTGACCTTTAGCTGGCACTTTGAACTTTCCACAGTTAAAGCATTTAAGTTTGACCTTTTGTCCGTTTCCTTCCAAAACTTACTTCAGCATGTCTTTAAATTTATTTCAAAGGCATTCTTCTTGCCCCATGTCTTTCATTTTTCATAAATTGCTTACTTGTGGTCTAGAAATCGTACGATTTTAAAATTATCTATCAGTGGGCGGTTTTCTCCTGAGTATGTAAGCTGCACTAATTGACCTGAAATGCAAAGCCTTGAAGCGACTCATAAGCCTTTTGCGCTAGGCACCTTAACTCCATGCAGTACAGTTCTCGTTTGCGTTCGTCGCTAAATTTTCGATGTAACGCCACGGTTAAGTCGTTATAGTTGTTTCTGGAGCTGGTTGCTATGTGTTATAGAATCTCGGCTTCGACACCTTTTAACGTCAAAATTAGTTCTCAAGCTATCTCTTCATCGTCCCATTTGTTTCTGCTGGCTACTGACTCGGATAGGGGTGAACTATCATCAAAGTAAGGTATTTTTATCCTGCCGACACCTTCTGATATGATTTTCACTTTTTTCGGTCGCTGGCTCTGGAGGTTTTTGATCCTCTCCTTCATTATAACGAGTTTTCTATCAACGGTTTTTTCCAAATTTATAACTTTCTTGTCAAAGGTCTTTTCTAAATTTGACACCTTTTCCTCGACACTAGTAATTCTTTTGCCGACCGACTCTTTTATTTCCTGCAGCTTCTCTGTTATCACCTCAAGTTTTCATTTAATTTTTGGCAAACATTTTTGTTCCCTATTTCCTATTTTTATCATAAGTGCTGCATGCGTTTTTCCATACTTGCATTTTTTCCATCACAGCGGCTAGCAACGAATCTATGTCAAAATCAAATTGCAGGGGCCTGGAAATCTCGCTCCTCCTTGTCCTATAGCTCGTAAGTATCGATATCAATGCCAGAGGCTGAAGTCCTTCCCTTAACCGCCTTTGAAGTTCATTCTGTGTGCCCGTTGTTGGCAGCTCAAATTTACCCAACTCTCGTTTGAGCCCTTCCACTCTTAGTTCGGAGATTTTCATTTTAATTTTTATTTTTATATTTTGTTATTCCTCTGTTTACATTCTTTGTATAAACAATAACAAGTACTAAAGCAATTGTGATCTTCAAACCACGAGTACTTTCTTCAAACGCACCGCGTCTTCACACAAGACTGACTGAACATTTACTCTCTCTCTTCTTGCTAAACCATGCCGAGTGCCTGAGAAATGTCGATAAACAGCGAAGAACAATTGGCCATTTCACACGACTTCGTGTCGTGTATGTGGTATGGAATACAGTTTTTGTTTGTGAACCCTCAATGCTATGCTGTATTGTGTATTTTGTATTCCAACAAGCATACACTGTTGCATATTCGTCCAACAATATACTCAATATAACGGTACAACGGTTTGTGTGAATTGACCAATGAAAAAAATGTGTATAAGTATAGGGAATTTTTATATAAAAATTATCAACAACAAGCATACACTGTTCGTCCAACAATACACTCAATACAAAGATACAAAGCTTGTGTGAATTGCCCAAATATTTGTTCCCGTGGAATGGTTTTTGATTGTTTGCTTTTAATTATCTGTTATATTTGTGATTTGCTAAACACTTTAGAAATCAAATGCTCTTCAAAGTCATTTGAGATTATTGGTAATAAGTTTATAGGTTCTATATGACCCCTATTACATGTAGTCCTTGCCTGCCTTTGGTAGCAAAATAGCATTAAAAATGAAAACAGCTCTGTGCAACTGAGACCAGCATATTTCGTTTTGTTCGAGACGTTTAAGTCATTGGTTGAACTACGGGATCTCCGTAGTTCAACATCAGTAGATTAGAATCTATTTCCAGATCGTTCGAGTGTTAATTTTTATTTTCGGTTATCATAGTTATGGTGGCATTAAGTATCTTTGTAGCCTGTTTTAATAACACAAGCTTGTTGGCAGGCAGACAATCGGCTACACAGGCAAGTTGTAAGATAATGAGTTTATTAACATAACCATTCTCTGACTTACATTTTTTCTGTTTGTCTTACCAAAACAAATTTTTATTATTCCGTGAGTGAAATATAATAAAATAAAAATAAAAAAGAGATGTTCGCATCAATAGAAATATATATCGATGGTGAAACAGAAAGTGACAGTGATAGCGGAGACATTCGTTTATGTCGAAGAAACATCTGAGGATTGCGATTCAATGTACTGAATTTACATGAGGAAAGGTAAGTACGAAATAAACAAAATGCATCTATGAAATGTGCAAACTTGTATACCATAAATTAATATTTTTCAGATTCAGCGCAACATTTCCGGTGAATAAAGAAGTAATTTTACCGGTGGCCCGAACTAGACTACCTTATCGGGCGGCGCGTATCACCGGTGGCCCACAGTAAACTGCCTCATCGGGCGGCGTGTACCACCGGTGGCCGGCACTAGACTGCCACATCGGATGACTTGTATTGCCGGTGGTACGCCTTTGATCATGCTATTAGACGGTAGGTAACACCAAATATTTAGATCTTTAACACTTCTGCTGCCGAAAAAGAATACCTGAGAGTCAGGCTCTATTAAGAGCAGTTATATTTAAATTTTAAAATTCAGCATTGCTCACTGTAAAAATTCAAAAGATTTAATGAGAATGAGACGAATTCACGAAGAAAAATACAAAACTTTACACTATACCGTTGTATTTGCTGCAAAACAGCTGTCGTCCGATAAATAGAAAAGAATTTAGCGCAGTCGCCAGTAGACGACAACAATGAATTTAAGCGCCGGCGTGAACGTGTTAAAGAGATAATCCCGAAAAGTAGCATTTCGAATTACCCATATACCAGCTCCTATCAAACTTGCTACATTTTTGCGTTTTCTTGCTACCGGTGGCTATCAAGCATCCGTAGGCAATGAATATTGCTCATCAATGTCGCAGTCAAAAGTCTCGAAGGCTATAAACGAGTTGCTAACTATTTTTGAAGGACACTTAGGTTCAAAATGGATACAACTCAATAAACATATAGATGAAGAGAACAAAATTAAAGATCTATGAAATTGGTCATATTCCTGGTGTTATGGAATGTGTGGATGGGACACATGTTCGCATGAAAGCCCTTGGGAATGGAAAAAATCACCTAATATTATAATAGAAAAGGTTTCTATATTCTTAGTCTAGAAGGTAGTGTGTTGGCTTATTAGACAAAAGTTCACGGTTCAATCCCCGGTCAGACATCGAAAACGAAATATGAAAAATATTTTTTCGATGACTTCCTCTCAGCAGATTTCTGGCAAAAACTCTGAGAGTAAATAAAATTGCCATGAAAAGTTTCTCAAAAATTTGTCGTTTGGAGTCGGCTTTAAACTGTAGGTCCCGCCACTCATTTATAAAATTAACACACACAACAAAAGTGGTGTGAGAAGCTAGGCCGTAATCCTGACTGAAGAGTTGTAATGGCTAATTATGTATGTATGGTCTGTATTATTTCGGTATGTTGTTGGGTATTGTAATTAGATGTATAGAAAAAGTTTTTGATTTTTTGGAGAAATATCCTATTAATGCATAATATTTTCCTTAGGATTGTGATTGGAACATGGTAGTAACATACGTAGATGCAAGGCATCCAGTTTGGGACTAAAGCGGGACAAGTCAAATTATTTAAATGAAGAACGGAATACGTGGCTCTTAGGTAAAATAAATGTTGAAATTAATATTTACTATACATTATCATATTATTCTAATGCTCGAATTTATTTACGTAGTAGATTCCGGCTAGAAACTACATTCGTACTTAATGACACCTGTAAGGAATACCACAAATTCCCTTGACAAAAAGTGCAATGAAAATCATTACAAATACGCAACATTATTGAGAGACTCAATCGTGTTTTAAAAAATCGTTTTCAAAGAATAATGGGATTGAGAGGATTGCACTACTATCCTGAAAGGGTTAAAGGTTGTATTCTGCACAACATATGTATCTTTTCCAAAAGCAATTGGGAGTCTAATTCTGATGTACTTTGGGAGCCTGCATCTAATAATAATGTGGACGCTGGAGATATTGACGATTTTAATTAGGAAATTGCTGCAAGAGAAACAAGGAGTGAAATAATAAGAAATTTGATCTAAAACAATATGTGTAATTTTTTAAAACAATTTATTAAAAACAAAAACAATTCAAGAAATATTTTTAAAAAAGATAAAAGATATTTGAATTCATTAAGATTATACGTATGTATGTAATCTCTCAAACAAATGTAAGTATGTATTTCGACGATGATAACTAGAAAAATATCTGAAACATTGACAGGAAAGGTAAAACGAATCAAAAAATTAGTTTAGAAGTTATGTAAAAGCCTATATAAAATTTGCAAAAATTAAAAACTATCATGTTTTATTTCTGCTATTAATCTTCATATTTAAGGTATTTAATTAACTCTATTAAAGATTTCCTATAGCATTCATTGTGTTCGAAATTTCTTTTAGGGCCTTTTGCCAGCTGTTCTGATGTTTCAGCTTGTCTACTCATTGCCTCCAATGTTTTTCTTTGCATGTTGATTGGTTCGCTTAAAAGCGACTGTCTATCTGTGCTGCTTACATGTGTTTTATTTTTTGGTGAACGGTTACTTTACTTCTGTGTTGATGGTGTTATTCTCTGTTTTCTCTGATACGTTTATTTATTTCCAATTCTGTATTTTTTGGGTAATACACGCGAGGTGGCGTTATTTTTATCAAACCTAAAAACAATACCGCTAGAGGCTGCCGCAGATGACAAGTGGCATATCCTGTCAATATGTTGCTTCAGTCTCGTTAGATTCATAATAGTACATAGCGCGTCTCTAATACCGTGAAGACTTTTGTTATTTTCAGCTATAAGTCTTTTTTAAATTTAACAATTCAATAATACTAAATGGACAAAAGTTAAAATATTATTTATTCAGACTGTATTGCCTGTAATCGAGATGCTAAATAATTCCGCTGAGTTTAATAATAATAAAAGCTAAATGCTGATTTTTTATTTTTGTATTAAAACAATGGTTAATATTTACAGTTTAACATACATATATTAAACAAATTTCCGCACTTTAAGCACTCAAATAAATTTATAGAAAACATTTTCCACATATTCTTAACACTTTTTTGTTTGTTTTCACATCACTCATAGCCAACACGAACATCAAAATGTTCGTTAAAAAAACGTAAAGTTGCATTCAGTTGCTTGTCAGCATTCAGTGAAGCGGGTTGCCGTTGCTTCTTTTTAAATTTTTTTGTATTTCAATTATACACCCAAAGAAAAATTTAATTAAAATGTGGAATAAAAACTTTGAAACAGAATTTTCTTGCTTTAAATATATTGAATGAAGCTGAGTGTTTGCTATGTGCACAAATAAAAAAAGTGTGAATACTCATTAAAAAGTTAAAGCAGGATTTTAAAGCTAAAAGTAATTTTATGTTAAATTCGGGATGTGAAAATAGAAGTCCCAATTCTAGGAGCCAACAATAGGAAATCTTTGCAATAGCTTCAGCATTGGCGAAAAAAGATTGAGAGTACAATATCCATAAAACCTTGTGCTAAAAATACCAATGCCGTTCATTTGAAAAAAGTGTACTGATAAAATTCTAGTACCTGAATATTACAAAGGCTTATATTTTATGGTCCTCTGTTGCGCAAATCGGGCACCACAAAATTTCCGTACATTATTATTATGTATGTAAATCTTTCCATAATGATATTTTCATTTCTATTGAAATGAAATTTTGCCATTCTTTACAATGTGAAAGATTTACAGCTTTTTCTTTGAATTTTTAGATGAAATATGTCTATTATTTCGAAGAATAACACAATTGGCATCAAAAAATCACAATATTTTTTTGGGAAATAACATTTGTTCGAACACTGCTTGAAACAATAATTACTAACAATTTTCCTCTGGGCTATACACATACCTCTCACAAATACACTAACATTTTTATCATGCTATTTTTGTGCCGACGTCTGCTCATAGCTTTATAATACACTCCCATTCAACTGATAACATTGCCAAATATGTGCAACTGTATATTGAAAATTTATAGACATATTTGCTTATGTCGTTAACTGGAGAGCTCTATTATAATTCATGTTTATTATGTATGTACTAAAAGTTAGGGTGGCCAGGCGTGAACATCCCGCGCCCCTGCAACATTGCAATAAGAGGACCGAGAAGTCACCTGGCCCGAGATCAAAATTAACAATTCAAGGTAATAATAAATGTATAATACAAATTTTGTGTATAAAAATAAACAACTATAATATATACAAAATATAGGTTTTAGTAAGAGCCTGGTTATGGGTTTTACTCTTCTTCTTCCATTCTGGGTGAGTAGGTTTCTTATTGTTGCCAGCTTATTTCGAGGTGCTTGTGTTTAGGCTATCGACAATTAGCCTAAGGGGTATTGCACTATCTGGAATTAAATGACAAACATGTAACAGAGAATAACAAGAAATCGAATTAGTTTTGCTCTTGGATAGGTAGCTGCACGAACTTCTCTATTGGCCATATTAGAACGCCATTGGCAGTGCGAATTTCGGCCACTCGCACTTCAAATCAGGGACAAATAAACCCTTAGATTCGATCATGTTTTTAATCATTAATTGATAAACTGTCATTAGAAATGACAACAAAATCGTCATCAACGAAGTCTACTTGCCAGGTTGAGGCATAAAACGGTTATTACATGGTATTAACTTTTTGCCGAGATTCCACATGATTCCAATTGTCAGTGCCTGCCTGGTTCATGATAAACGATACTAGATTTGTCGCAAAAGTTGGCCAAAGGCACGGGGGTTTTTGAAGCCAGGACAGAACGATAGTTGAATCTGCCCCACAAAGGCTTCCGATCTGATAAGATTCAGCATCTTACTAAGTGAAAATACCATTTTCTTTCAATAGAGTTGCACAGCAGAGCTCTAAACGGGGTAAAGTTTACACTTCTACACGCACAATTTTTACTTTGGCTGCAAGCAAGTGGGTGGCAAATTCATCAAACGGGGTTAAGACTCTACTATACAGAATGGGGACATATACTTTCTCAGAAGGATCACAAAATGCATGAAGTTAAACTTCGTACTGAGGATTAAATTAAAACAACGGGGATGTTAATCCTGTCGATGTACGAGTAATCGTCGACAAACTCAAGCCATCTGTTGCACGTCATGGGTTCCAAACATTCGTCCCAATCTGTTTTGCCTTTACAAATTTGTCGCATAATAATCCTAGCAACTACGATTTTAGGTGCCACTCACCCAATGGGGTCAAATAACTTTGACTATTTGAGACAAGACAGAACGTTTTATGACTATAGAGAAATAGGGCGTTGGAGGCAGCAAATGTATCAGTGCTCGCATTCCAACGTAAATCCAGAGTTTTAGCGGTGCTGGCGCCTGACAATTTCAAAACTTCGGAATATAGTGGATTTTCGGGGGTTAAACAAAAATAAAACATCAATTACCTGAATTAAAAACGTTAAATAGTAACTGGTGGAGAATAAAATAAAGTCATGATCGGAGAGTATTCTACGGAAAGGTATTCCCAAATGACTTTCCTCGAATTAGGTTTTAATCTCGGGTCCCTGTAGGAATTAGATCTAAAATTTTGAGAAAACGCACCTTTGTGGGAAAGGCCAAGACTCAAGTCCGTAGGGGATTCGGACTTAAAGGATAACGAATTTGACTGAGGCATTCTGCCAGTCACAATCCAACCGCAAACGGTTGTCGGGCCTTTTCGAACTGTAGAATCTGTTAGTTTATATCTCCACCTAATACTAAGTATATCCGTATGGGCATATTTAAAATCTCTTAACTGAATATTGGGTGCATGAATTTCAGCACACTTCGCTAACGAGCATGTGGGTAATTGACCTGTTAGCTTTTTAACGACATACGATTCTGTGGTCAATTTAAACGAAGGGTCGACAGGAGACCCTAGCGAAATAGCACAAACTTTTGTGGAGTTTGCTACCACTGCACCATTAAGGCCCACAATAGTAGCAGCAAGTGCCGAATAGGTTGGAAGTTCTGGCTTCCGTTTGCAACTTTCGCAGAAATCGCATTATGACAGTCTAATATTAACCATGTGGCAGTTTCTAAACCAGAAACTGGGGGAGGACTGTAGACGGGTAGCGAAATTGTGGAAAGAACAGGAGGTAGGGGATGTCGATTGACAATTATCCACTTCATTTCGCTTTTGTATGGCAGGCCGGGGGATTTCTAAAGAGCAATCTGGGGAAAACGGATTAACGGGGATGCTTTCAGCTCTCGGTTTCTCCCGGGTAGAAGATTCGTTACGGTGAAGTAGCGAATGATGTTTTTGTTTGCAAATATAGCAAAAATTTGAGCTCTGGCATCTTTTGGCCTCATGAGAAGCGGCAAAACAATTCTTGCACCACTTTTGATATTTAACAGATAATAAGCGTTCACTTACCGACATTCTAAGAAAATCAGAACACAAACGAATAGGGTGATTCTGATTCCAAAGGACATTTCTCTGGGAGAAATTCGGGGGAACAAGCCTATATACAGTTCGATTTAAATATGGGTCTATCAAAGCTGCGTTGGTTACTAATTTCGTTGCCACTTGAGTCTGCTCCCAAAAGAGGTTTAGTGGAGCAAATGTAAACGAAGATGAGGTCCCATTTCTGAGTTTCTATGCCCAGCAACGACAAATTCGTTATACAATCATTAATTGTCCCTCGCAAACTCTTAATGGAAGGGCCAGATTCCTTGGATATGGTAGGGAGGTTAAAAAGGGTTTTCAATTGAGAATTCACCAAAACGCGTTTATTTTCATACCAATTTACGTGATTCCGCCAAGCCATGTCGAAACCATCATGCGTCATGGGGCAAGTTCGAATAATGTCCCTCGCCACACCTCATGTCTTTTGTAAAAGATAATACATACTTTCGATGTTGTTAATGTGGGAGTTGGTTCCATAAATGGCCGAAAACATATCCCTAAATGTAGGCCAAGAGGCATAATCACCAGAGAAAGTTGGGGTGTCACATGGGGGAAGGTAAATGGGGACTTGGCCTTGATATCTTATGTCGATATCTTGGTATTATCGGCATTCGCTAATAAGCCATCGTAGCTATCACGAAAGGCTTCCCACAAACGGGTCAACTCCTACCGATCGATATCTAGAATATAAACGGAGTGTTTCCTCTGCGAATGAAACACTCGAGATCCGCTAAGCGATTGAAATTCTTATTCAAATATCTAAATGTGGCCCATTTTACCAAAAGTTCGGGATTTTTCTCTAGGGAAAAAAAAATTCAAAAAATGGTTCAAAAAATTAAAGTATACAAAAACTGCAAAAATAGAGTTTCCTTGAAGAACATTTTAAAGTTCAATGGCAACTAAATAAAAATTTCACTTTCATTCAAAAAAAGGATTAAAAAATATTTGCCGATAGAAAGAAAGGGTTACCCAAAAATCTCCTCAAAACAATATTCAGACAACGGTAGCGGAATCAACTCAAAAAATTTAAATATATAAGTGAGATCGCAATATAAATTTCAAGAAAAATCAAAAAATATTAGTTTCGTATCAATATCCATGAAAATACATCAAATTAAAAATAAATTTGGAAAATGAATAAAATGAGTACTTGATATCTGTGCAAAATTACAAAAAATATATCACAAAGTATCACATCGAAACACACAAAACGAAGTGTTCCAGCAAAACGGTGACAATTTCGAAACTGTTTATTAAAAATATATGTAACTCACAACAACAGCACCGCTATAGTGTACAGTAATTAGTGTTGTTTGTGGTATATTTGTTTTGTTTATTTCGTCTTTGTTTTCTTCTTATATTTTTTCGCTTATTATTTCGAAACACAAATAGCCACCAAGATTAAATTATATGCAGCACAAAAAAAAATTTTATATTCAATAACTTTTTAAAATCAAGTAAATTAGTAATAGGTGAAATATAATTATTTTTTATCCAAAGGGTTTAGTTGTCCAACAATAAAACGAAATATGGCAATCTGCAAAGAGATTCTCGCCAAATATTTTATTTTATTTAAGGGATGATCAGGCTCGATTATACCAAAGTGTGGGGTGATCGGGAAAAGAAATAAAATAAAATATCTTGCGAGAAGTTGGGGTAAATAAATATACAAAAGTTTAGTTTACTATATTTTATTATTTATTTATGTACACAAACGTACCTTTAGCTTCGGGGTGGATTAAGTAGTGATCTCTTTTCATATGTACTCCCTCAACAATTTCACACATCTAATTTATTTATAAACGCCGCAGGGGCTGGTGTTTTGAACTTAAACTAAAACTTATATCTCAAACTCAAAAATAGGGTGGACATACATAAAGCTCTTAGTTTTATATCCAAATCCAAAGTTTTTAAACCTAAAACATCAATATATGTATGCGACCAACTCTCGTACAATGAAAGATTGTATAGTCATCACTACCATTATCAAATATGGATAAAAATGTGTCTTTCCAAGCCCTGTTCAAACACAGATTTTTAAGTGCACCTTAGCCTATTTTAATCAAGATACATTAGGTCGTTTTGCGCGTTAAATTCTGCGCATTAGCGTAGATAGGTTGGAGCGATACCTTTGATACCGAAGTTTACTTGAGGCAGGGGCCATGGCGGCTCCGTTGTGGGTACGGCAACAGTCCCCACGTCAGGCGGCAGGAGCTGCGCATGTAAAAGCACCCACTATGCTTGAAACCAGCCTAAAAGTTTACCATAACGAAAGCTAGTAGTCCGTTCGATATCAATCGGTAATATGCGTTGTTGAACCTGGACGAATAATCAATAGATATTGTTATACTATTATCACCCGAAACTTGCAGAAACAGGAATATTGATTTCTGAAGTCTTTGGAATCTTTCTTAATGATTTGTGTAACACCGAAATTGCTTGAAAATTGTTGAAGAATTTAAACGCCGCGAATTGAAGAAGAACAACGTATATTGGATACCACAACTTATTAGCAGATCTACCACATATAAACGGTAATTAGATGCTTCTAAAAGGCAGGTTGTTAATAAGTCACAGGTATAGGTGTTGGTTTGTTTTTTCAAAGAAAAGTTTGGTGTTGGTAGAAAATTTTTGAAACTATTTCTCAGCTTTATGAGGCAAGGCCACATGTGTTTACAATTTCACCTCAAGATTAATTATAATAATAGTTACTCTTTTTCTAAGAGACACTTTACTAGCTTAATTAAGTATGAAATCATCGGCCTTATTTTCGGGAAGAAAAATATTACAACTAATTTAAAAGTAAATTTAACTAAAACCAACACGTTGAGTCTCTAAAACTACAGTCGGGCCTCCCGAAATTTTGATGTATACAGTTTTTTTTTAATATTTTTATTATTTAACAAGAGAACATTGGTGTACATACATATTTACATTAAAAAAAAATAATTCAAGAACTTTATGTACTTTTTTAAATTAAATAAGTATGTATACATTTTCTAATGAAAACAGGAGGCAAAAAGGACATTAAACAAAAAAGAATACAACTTCTTAAAAAAAGTCGTGTAATGTTGTTTGTTTGATATTTTTCAACTCATAATTTTCTTTTTTCTTGGATGCGATAAACTTAAAATTTATCCTACTCTGTATTTCTGGAACAATCAGGCCAGGATATCAGGAAATTCCAGGAATGTGCTATTGATACCTCTATCTGCTTTTTTAGAGTGGTTTCTTGAAATAATTACATCGTCTTCCCTTCGTATGCAAGCAAGGGGAGATTCCCGTGTTCAATGTTTAATTAATATTGTATTGTATAATTTGAAGTTAATAAAATCTGCCATCACGGATAATAGAGGTAATTAGGGTTAATCGAAGCAAACAATTTGAAAACATTGCAAACAAAAAACAATACACTGATCTTTGGCCATCACCGGTAACCCGATTAACTGGATCACGGATAATCGAGGCCGGAATGTATTTTTCTTTTATTTGAAAGCGAAAAGCTTTCCCATGTTCTCGTGTTGATAATTATAATCTAAGCATGCTTAAGGCAAAGTTTATGTAAAATAATGTATATGTAGCCATATACTATTTGAAAAGACATTCACTGTATAAACAAAATATATAAAAATGCAATTCTTAACACGTTCCCTGCCAAGCTGCTTATGTGCCACGTGTACCATTTTCGGTACACGATAACTACTTTTATAAATTTCAATAAACATATGTTTTTTTTTTATTTTTGAGAAAATGTACATTA
>QOCX01005391.1:0-12904 GCA_005959815.1 Sarcophaga bullata | reverse complement strand
GTATCATTATTGTGTGACACACTTTTTAATTTATGATGGATAGATTGATGGTGTAAAGTGTTAATATTCATTGAAATGCATTCGTTTGCTAATTGTCTGGCCTTTCATCGCGTTAAAAAAAGAATCCTCAATATATTGTAATTTTATTAAGGAAGACTGAATGACACAAAGTGGCGTCGACAGGTGTAAATGTGCATAGACTATAAGATTTAATGCCTCCAAACAATCGAGATGGTTCCTCACAAAATGAACGTAGATTTGCCGAATATTGTAATTGTAATGAGTAATAAATTTCAACTTTATTACGTTTTCATTATTTACGTTTTCATTACATATTCGTTTCAATTCGTTTACAAATTGTGGATGGATAGGTCTGAAGTATATTGTTACGTTTTTATCTTTTAAAGACGTTTGAAATATAAGCTCGTAGATTGCAAACAAAATTACAAATAAATTTATGTTTAATTTTAATTAAATCCTTTATTAATCACACAATTTTGTGTACCACTGTTCATAACTGATTCTAACAACAACAATTGCTTTATTTGTTATTCCCTTGTTTATGGCCTTTGCGATAAACAATAACAATTGCGACTTGTTCTGCAGATCTTTGTAACGGAGATCTCCAAACCACACACAAGACTTTGCATGCTTTGCCTTGCCTTTTATATAGCGACGTAAACAGTCTGATGAAGGTTCTTGAAGGCGAACGTTCGTTTACATTCATTTATGCTTTCATGTTTATTGTTTTTATATCTTTTTTGCGTTCGTCCTCACGGCGTTGTTGTTGGTTTTCGTTTACTTGTTTATCCCATTTTCGTTATACTGATATTGTTGTTTTATTCTTCATTATTTGTCAATCAATCCAATAGGTCCGTTGTTTTGTTTTTGTAGCTTTTGCTTAACATTTTAATGTTAAACGATGTTACACCATTTCCATTTTCGTAACGATATAATAGCTCCAGTAATAAAGTTATTGCATTTCACAAAATAATATTATTCAATGAAAAATTATTTACGTTTACAAATGAGAGAAAACTCGGAACATTGTTGTTTTATTTTGTTTTTATATCCTTAAAAATATGAAAGTTTGAAGCTTATGGAGACGATGCTATAAATAGTTTGCTCGTTTTTGATGTGGTTATTGTGATGTTAAAGATTGGATTTGATGGACCACTGACTTTTGAAAAGTTGATGAAAACAAGTCACATACGCACAGTAAACGTTACTAAACTACTGGGCATCCATAATCAAATAGTTATCATTTAAAGCTAGATACGCCAAGAGACTTGATATTTGGGTGCTACATACGCTAATTATGAATAATATAATGCGATTACATGTTAAAATCGAATGAAATCAAATCATTTCTGAAGTGAACAATTACGGGAGTGCTGAAAAGTTTGGGGCGTATGATACCAAAAATTGTAAAAAAGATCAAGGAATGAAACTGGTGGGATTGGAAGAAAATTAAAGTAAACAATTCAATTAGAATATTCGGAATTGACTGCTTTGCTCCATAATAAAACCACTTACTGACATTTTTTATGGTTTGGCTGAAAATGGGATTTTGAACCTCAAATCGTAATACAATTCAATCAGTGTACAATAAAGCGAATTACCCTTTAAAAAGGGTTAGTATGACAAGTCATTTGCAGTTGTGTTAAAATAAGTACTTCTTTTATTATCATTTGTTAATAACTATAAGTTTTTAAGAGTCACTTCTAAACTCATCAAATAAAAAGAGTCTAATAACGGAAGTAAATCTCGTCGCAAAATGTTATATAAAGAATCAAAGTACCTAAACGTATGGAGTTCTAGAGAAAAAATAGAATAGCTGAAGATATTGGAAACTTTTTCTTTAATTAAAATAAATTATTAGTTTTTCATAAAGGCGCATTTTGAAATTCTTACGGTTGCGCTTACTTGGATTTGGAATTATTCATAAATACGAATTCATTTTATAAGTATTCTGTTGTTAGTATAATAAGCTTTTGCGAAACGCAATATATCTTTCGCTATGTGATTGCTCTTATTCAGTGCGTCATCCATGTAAGACCTTACTTTCTGAGTTCCGATAATATATGTGAGTTTCCGAGATGTCCTTTGGTTGATCTCGTTTACTTGGGACTTTAGAATAACATATAATTAGTCTAACGTCTTGATGATATGATCAATCATCCTAAAGATCTGCCTTTAAATTGCTTCAATATAAATTTCTTGTTAGTTATGGTTTCTTAAGTCCATGGTTGTTGGATATCTGTTTTGGGCTATAATATTTGTCAGAGTGATGTAAGGTGACTTATTGATGAGTTCCTATAATTATAGCGGCAATTGACTTTCAAATTTACAAGGTTTAGCAAGGTTAGCAGAGTCGAGTTTGTTTTTGTATTGTAATTTTTTTAGAGCTTCTGATTGTAACGTCAAATTCGGCTCGTTTTTTTTTTTGTTGTTCTTCGTTTACTGGTGTATAAAGCGGCAAGTAAAAATGTAAATTTTGTATCAAAACAGTGTGGAAAATTAAATATTGTATCTAGAGATTGTTTAATCGAGTAGGTGGTTTATTAAGTGAGAGTTCTTAGTTTCAAACACCCAGGCGTTTTAGCAAAACAAGAATAAAAAATAATACTTTTCCCGGCAACTTCCCTCTCAGCAGTTTTGTTTGCATAATTCAGAGCGTTAATAAAATAGTCATCAAAAGCTATCAACATATGTTCAGAGTTGATGTGAGACATAGAATTAACACGACATACTTGGTGATGAGAAAAATAGGTTGTAACTGACTAAAGACTAAGGTTTAAATGAACAATTAAAGAAGTAAAGTGACTTTTAAATTTAGCATTTAAACACGCATCATTTATCAATTTAATTCGTATTAAATTTAAAATCTTCTTAATATCAGTAGAAAAGAAGGATTTTATATTCATGCACATATATAGTATGTATGTACATACAATTTAGACGGATTGCACTTAAGCAAAATCATTTTCCTTCTTTTGACATTTAATAGATTAGATTTTGCTTTCGTCGATAATAATAATTTTTGGTAATAAGAGGTATAAACATTTCCTAATAAATCATTTTTCACAGCATGCATACATAAACGCAATGACACATAAACTCACAGCACTTGTAGATACATTATGGGAAGTGTGTGTTAAATAATGAAAAAAATAGGGGGAAAAAAGAATGTCAGTTTGAAAGTTTGAAAACGTGATTGTTGTAATGATTTGAAAACTTTAATTGAGATCATATAGATACAGATGACAATGTACAATATGTACTGCATATGTAATGTGTAAGATATGTGTAGTAGAGTATAATTTATACATATTTGTAAAGTTTATAAAACATTTCGATTAAAGTAAATCACGTACTTTTAACGAAACAAAGAAGAAAAAACAAACAAAAAAAGAAAAAAGTCTTCCTCCAAAACATCCAGTCTGTTGCCACAAAACTCTATGAACAAACATATGCAATATGAGGAGCAGACAGGCGACAGACGACTTAATAATAGACTTCATAGTCAGCATCCACGTAGATTGAGAAGTTAACTTGTAACAGATTTTCTTTACACAACACACAGCATAAGTGATTTATGTTCGCCTTGTTTCAGCTGATTCAAATAGGAGTAATGCAAATCTATCTTAGGAAGTTATAGAATTGAGCTAAAAAATAGCAGTATTTAATGAATAATAATTTTTTTTGCTCTTTTTTTTTCTATTCTTGTGGTTTCTATCTCTATTAGAAAGCTTAATATTTAATGATGATCTCATCTATTATATCTGGCATATTTTATAGCGTTCTGTGTTTTTAATGTGTTCTCATTGTCACAATACGGACTTGTTTCATATATTGAGCGTGTTACAAAATTAAGAACGTCATAGAAATAAATCTAATAAAAGAAGAATCAAAAAAAGAAAAAAAAGAAAAAGAACTACAACACAATATTGATCTAAGGCATATTTTATATTTTTTTATTGTTAGGAAGCACACGAATATTGCCAAACAGGAAGTATATTTGCTATACTTTTGTAGTATAAGACCAGAAGGGTTTCTGATAAGGGTATGGTAATAAAATTTGAATGTCAATTTTCAATTTCAAAGCACAGTAAAATGAAATCAATTTTTTTTATATTGTTTTTTTAAGGATTAGATAGCATAGGTTAGAAGGATTCTATTGAAGTCAATATGCTATCTTTACATGTTGTAGGTTGCGCTTCATTAGTTTCCTTCATAAGAATCTTTCATTCCTTTGTAGAGTATTAACGAATGATTTTCAAGCAAAAGTGTACGGTTCGGATTATTAGCGGATGCCTGGAAATTTTAACCAAGTTTTCCAAGACTATCTTTGTATTGTAAGTTGAAGATCCTTTTATAAATCTCAATTAATATTGGGTAATACGATATTTACGACTGAAACAATTACATCTCAGCATCACTACACTGTGCCTATTTTCTCTACGGTTAGTGTTTATCATAAAGATTTGAAGATTCGGATGAATTTCATGATCAGTTTTTGATGACAGCTGCTCCTGTAGGATAGCATCACTCTTTTATTTATTAAACAAGTATTATCTAATAATATAAATAGGATAACAATTCAGTTTCTATTGGACGTTTGCAAATCCTGAGGCATCTTTAGTACAATGTGTCACGCCAGAAGTCTTGTAACGCACATATTTTTTCTATTAGGAACTGAGGGTTATACATGATCTTATCATAACTTCATTTGATTGATATTTCAATACTATTGAATTCATTTAAAGGTCCATTGAAATTTTTTGGGGGGAAAAGTGCAGTTATCATTGATATAATTCGAATGATTATTGTTGACAGCGATCTATATACCATATCCAGATGGCCATATCTAGTAGATGGGATATTTTGCTAAACACATCTTTAAAAATTAATGAAATACTCCTTGATATATTATTCTCATATCGGTGAAGGGCATAAAGTAACAGTGAGGGCTGTTATCTTACGATGTAAGATCTTCTTTGTCTACATTCGGCTTACAATGACATCATTTTGGATATGTGTTCAAACTTCGATTGCGTATCCGACCAGCAAAGTCCACATGACGCTTGTATTTAACAGATCCCAAGTGTTACGGCAATTATCGAACAATGCTGATCACTTGAGCCACTTCAAGTCTACGGTAGTGGATTTTTTGTAGCACAAAGAGGGTAAAACTTTTTGTTGCTTACAAATAGTTGATTTTTGGAAGATCTCAGATAATGTTATTCGTATGGGATTTACAAAAATCGGCGTTTCAACAAGGCAGGTGTTTGTAAGAAATCACACTTTTTAACGCTCCATATAATATGTTAATAAATATGACAAAATACTGTTCACATTTTGTAGTTAATTTCCTCGTGTGCTCAGGATATTTCTTCTCCGAGGTTTCGGGTGGTGAAGGGTTACGTGAAGGATATGAAACCTCAAATTTTTCAAAATCGAGTAAATAATTGTTTGGCTTCCTCCACCCGGATAATAGCGTTAGTCAGAAACATGAAGTGCGAGGAGTTCAAGGAAGTTGCATATACCGTCTTTCTTCGTTGACAATAGTATGAAATAATATTGATGGAATCAAAAAAGGAATAATCATGGGTGAAGTACAATTGTAAATTATTCCAGCGATTAAATGACCATATCGCCGTAGTCAATGTTGAAGTTGATCATTCTCAGTTATTGACTTTTTTAGTGATTGGTACGCAGAGCGAAGTAATAATTTTTTTCTACATACACTAGCATAAGCTCTACTGAACATAATGGTCATTACGAGGCCTATCAATGGATTAAAACTTAACTTAATATTATGGGCGGTTTAAAGTCGTTGCCGAAAGACAGATTTTTTTAGAAACTTTTTCATGGCAATTTTATTTACCCAGAGTTTTTGCAGAAATCTGCTGAGAGAAAGTCGCCGATGCATCAATTTTTTTTTAAGTTTCGTTTGGGGATGTCTGGCTGGTTGAACAGTGATGCAGTCTATAAGTCAACACACTATCTACTAGATCACGGCTACTACAACACAGCCTCTGTCAATTTAAGACTATTTTAGATCTCTGAGGCTAATTCTTACATTTCTATAATAGAGAAAAATAAAAAAAAAAAAAAAAAAAAAAAAAAAAAATCAGTAATGTTAGTAATTTCAATGAATATAACTTTTTATAGAATAAAAGTGATGTCCTAATAATGGTTCTAATAAGGGAAGTTTAGCCTAAAATAAAGCTTTTAGATATTCGATGCCTGATGTCGGGCGGCTGTATTATCGAATTTCTGGAGCTAATACTTATCTTGAATTTGTTCATTTCTTCTGTGACTGATGAAATTTTATATCGATCAACAGGAATAATCATAATATTCTTACTAATTATGAAACAGTTTCTGAATTTTACATTTTAAAAAAATTATTCAATTATTTAAGCACTAAACGCTACATAAGCATTTTATTGCCAATGTTTGTATCACACACCCGTTACATGTACATTTAATATACATGTTTGTATGTATGTATATAGAGAAAATGAAACTGTTTTTATACAATGAAGAGGATGAGGAGGAGCTAGATATAGAATTCATAAAAAAAAGTTTGTTGCGTTTGTTCAAACATTAAAGTTGCATGAGAGTTTTTAAAGCATTTGAAACAATTGAAAAGTTAATTCATTTTTTCTTTTTTATAAATATGTATGTATGTTATAAATGTGTATGTACTTTTAAATAAGAGTTTAACTTTTCGATATGATAAGCTGGATTAAAAATGACATTAAGTATCAACAAAATTAAAATTTATAGACAAGAAAATCATACATACAAACATAGGAATAATAAATGATTTAAACTATTATAAAACAAAAATAAGAATGAAATTTTTATAAAAGAATTGATCGAAAATGCTGTAACATTTTTAATTTTTTTTCTTACAATAATAAATTATAATTAATCATTAAATGCATATGATTTTTTATGGCAAAAATTTAAATCGCACTTCTTACTATACCTTTGATACCGTTGATCATTACCTGCAGTATAATGGCCCATTATAATTGTTTATAATGTTTGAATTTCATTCACAATTTAACATTAAAGTTTATCCGGTGTTTTGTTAAAATTTTATTATCTGAACATTTTATTTTATAGTGTACGTGCGGTTTAGTTTGTCTGTCTGCGGTTTTAAAAACCCAACTCATATGAACCGTCTGAGGAAATTTGTGTAAATTTTTCCTTTAGGCTGCCCGCAATACTATGCTCATATTTTGCAATAAAAAACAAAATGCAAATTTATGAAATACGAAATTAAATTAAAATGCAATGAAATCATAATATTTATTATAAAAATAATATATTTTATACAATACAAGTGTATTTGCAAAGATTTTATGATGGTTTATACCAAATAAATTATTTAACAGCTGTCCGTATTTGTTTGTGTTGAAAAAAACTAACAGCTTAAATACGAGCATATTTTAAATACAGTGCTTAACACAATTATGCGGACATTGGGAAATAGAAAATATTTAACTCAGCAATTGGTATTGGCTTCTATCACATCAATTAGGAGTGCCTTCAACAATAGTAAAGATTTGGCAAACTGTTCATATATCTTTTTCATCTGTACATTAAGCATTTCTATCTTGCATAGTATACTGCTGCTATTTTTGCGTCTTCCTAATATAGGTTCACATTGTCCGTGATTTAGTTGTTCTGGAAAGATTTCACATCTGAGTTTGTCGTGTGATCTGGATCCATCAGTGAATACGTGAAAGTGTAAATCATTATCATAAAAACATCTATCCGCTATTTCTATTATAAAGCCAGAACCGCAAGCGGATTCAGGTATTGTGCAGTCGATGTACCCAAGATTTTGACATGGCTAAAGCTTCTATACTTCCGAAGACCTTGTAGCGTTCAGTCTCATTGTTGCGTTTATGGTTACTTGTTTTTTAATATGTCCGGAGGTAGTTAGTTAAAGAGCACCAACAAAGCCTTAGATAATGCAGTTTTAAGAGCATTTGTTATCAAGATCGTCATCATAATCATAATCTCAAACCAAGAGGTTCTTAATGAAATTCAATTAGAGTTAGATCTCAAACGATTTTGTGAGAAATGTGGCTTATTGCGGATATAATACCATATACAAATTGTAGCCTAAGAGCTTCCTAATAAACCCGATTTCTGGATGTTGCTACCCATCATCTAGAATTTTAGGGAAGTCAAACTCACAATAACCTTCATTGGCAAATAGTTATTACATACATACATGTATTTTTTAGTCATTACAACCCTTGATCACCATTACCAACCTAGCTTCTCACATCACTTATGTTATGTGTGTATAATTTTAAACATGAAGTGGCGAGGCCGTTAAGTTTAAAGTCGACATGAACTACAGATTTTTGGAGGAAGCTTTTTCGGTGCAAATAGCTGAGTGGTAGTAACTGAAGACATATTTTTCATGTTTCTCTTTTGTTGGATTTATGACCTGGAGTTTGAACCGAGGTATCCGTCTAAAAGCCAACATACATTCTATTAGACTACGGGAATATGCCTCAATGCATTTATAAATAAAAATTACTGAAAAAGTCAATTTATTTGTGTGTGTGTGTGTATTGTGTGTGAATATTTTTTCTGGAACTGTTTCATAAACATTTAATTTAGAAAAATCAAATGCAAATAGAAATATATTCTAAATCTGCATTTTATAACATATATTATATTATTATTATTACCAATACCATAAAATATGTACGTATGTATGTATAAATGAATGATTGTGTTTTCAAATGAAATATATTTGTAATTACTTGTAAATTCCATTAAAAAAAAATTTGGTTTATAAAATATGCATGCATTCTTGGACAAAATTCTATCATACGGAATATGGTTGTAGTAAATAGACAATAAAATATTACCTTAATAATCACTAATTATATATTTAGAACTTTTTTTGCAATTGCGCTGTAGGAATCAATGTTTGTTAAATTAATTTTGCTTTGCCTTTGAACAGAATAAATAAATTAAAAGAATAGGAAAAAAAAGAACAATTTACAATGTTAGAAGACCGAACCGCAATTGAACTGAGAGAGAACAATTTTACTGGTTGGCTGGTGCATAATAAGCCAGACGTCGGCGCCCAATATCCCCGGGGACCAAACATCTTCGGCTTTTTACACACATAGAATACGACATCAACAATGTTCGTTTGAAAAGAGTGTAAAATTTTCATCAATTGCTTGTTAGCTTCTCAAGAAGAATGATTCATATCGCTTTTTCTGGTTTTATATTTATACACCCAAAAAATATTACAGTAAGATTCACTATTTTCGAATGAGATTCACTAATAACAATGAGAATTTAGATCGATTTTTGGAAGAATATTTGTAAAGTTAAGTAAGCAGTCTTTAAGGATTGACGCTGTACATTTTTTTTATATTTTCCACTACATATACATATTATTAGGTTAGAATTGAAAAAATTACTAACAATTTTCTTCTGGGTTATAAATATGCTTCTCACAACTATAGTAACATTTTAATCTTGTTCTCTTTTGGTGCCGACGTCTGATAATAAGTTTGAAATTTATTTTTTTTTTATATTTTTATTGCGGCAGTAATTTTTTTTTAAATAAATATTTTATTTTTATGTTCATTCATTCATTCATTCATTCATTCATTTATTTGTTCGCTCATTTCGTTTGTCATTCATTTAAATACTTCTTCTTGATATGTGATATAAGTATACCAACAATAAGAAATTAAAGTCTTCTGAAAATAGACAATAATAATGATGATGATGATGATGATGATGATGATAATGATGATACTGTAATAATGGTTGGTCTAGTAAAAATATATTTTATTTTAGCCTCTAGTGACCCACCATTATAATAAATATACATAATGCGATAGAAATGCTGATGATGATGGTGGTAGTGCCATCTATCCACTTCAATCATCATTATTGTACGTTGTATAAAAATCTATTACGTTTTCTTATTATAATTTTTTTTTTCTTTTTTTTCCCATTTTTTTTCCTGCTGTTTGGTTCGTGAGTAATGGCCATAAATCACATTGAGTGGACACAAGCAATTGAATTTAATTAAAATGAATTTATTTTTTATAAAGTATGCCCGACCTATATTAAATTATAGATTTAATTTCTTTCATCTTTTTTTTCTTTTCTAATTCTATTTCTATTCCTTGTTTTCTTTTTGATTGTATTTTCTCTATTATTTTTTTATTATTATTGTTATTTATTGGAAATGAAAATTTAAAAGCTTTTAAAATAAATTAAAAACTGGAAAAAAAATAAAAATAAATTTAATGTTAATGCAATCAAATCATTTAAGAAAAAAAATTATATATTGATTGCCACCAGTAATGCACACACACATATTTTATTATAAATTGATTTCATATTAATTGATTGGTTTTTTTCTTAATGACTAATAGGCGCATATAAAAGTATTCCCATCAGTATTCTTATTTTTTTTTTATTATTTTTTTTAATGATTTTTAATTAATACGAGTGGAGAGATTATAGGTTAAATAAATGAAATAAGTACCATAAAATTGGAAAAAGAGCTGCTAAGTTTTTAATCGTTTAGATTTTGAAAATTTAAAACCAAAAAACCCAGGCAAACATTTTTCTTATACATACATACATACATACATACATACAATACATATTTGCAACGAGTTATATTATGACAACTAGTAACATATGACTACATATAGTTAATCCCATTTAGTCTAAGAGAGTAACTGCCTCAAATTGCTTATTTCATTCCTTTACAAAATTTAAATTGACAACACTGAAGGTCGATTTGCAGAGATTCAGAGAGAAAATATTACAGAAATCCATCTGCATTTTTAAAAATGAGAGTAGATATCTTAGGACAATTTTTTTTTTGGGGTTACAAGATTAGTAAAATACCGAATCAATATAAAACGAATGCATCCCTGTTCTAATAAAGTCTAATGGTTTCTAAAAATTTCAAAAAACGAAGGAAGTCGTATGCTTACCTGATTTTCATACGTGTTTTCTCTCAATGCGCTCTAATACATACTAAGTTTACACGGTACTACTCGCTCTCTTCTCTCTTCTATACACAAAGTGGCCAAGTTACATAGAATGTGTCATATATTGACCTTTGAAATGTTCAACTGACAGCAAAGTAACAATGTTAATACAATCATTGCTTTAAGGTTTACACACAGCAAAAAAAAAAAAATCTAAAGAAATGAAAATAAAAACAAATCAGCTGATATTTAAATTGTTAAAATTTATGCGTTGCATTAATGAGAAAACATGCGCTGCAACTCTGTTTTCAGTTGGAAATATTAAAGTTTAATGAATGATGAATTCAAATGTCTTTTAATTCCCTTTAAGATAGTTCTGCAGAGTTAAAATATGGTTATCTGGATACATGAAATCATTTTAACTTCTCAGCCCAGCTCTCACAATATCAGTGATAATGCGGTTAGATAATGTCTTACTTCAAAACAATATCATTTCTGTTGATAAATTAAATAGATTGTTGCAATATCAATCGTTTGACTAGCTGTAGAAGCTTATTGACATGACATTAATTTTCCAGTTAATTGTGGGTTTGACATCTTCCGCGAAGTCTCAATTTTCTTAGGCAATGATATTTCTAGCAACCGGTTGTTGCCTTCGATACCTAGAATTGTGATTACCTTGTCCATGTATACGATAGATTTGACTTATTCCCGCAAAAAAGGTCTAATGTTGACAAATCGCACTATCTTGACGGCCAATGAATGAAACTTTATAAAATATGAGCTTAATTGACTATTAAACTCGGCTCTGAATAAGGTCGGAACATACGTTTCGAGTAGCAAATGACATTGTCTTTTTGATACCACTTAATACTCAAGTCCAAATCAATTTTTAATGCACAATACCTTGTTCCCTGAAAACTGAAATAGAAAATTAAAGTGATTCTTCTTCAATAAGTTTATTTAGATTTGCTCATTTGTTACTGATTTCTGTTTAAGTTTTAGTAGCTCTTTCAAGATCATGTTAAACGCCTATAACTATGCTTTAATATCTAAAATATTTAACTGTCAAATTGTTTGACAAACAAAATGTAACAAGTTGTCACAAGACTTTTAATAAAATTTACTTTGATTTGATTCTCACTTTGGCAATATTAGATTTACTCTCGATAAGCAATTGTGTATGAGTATGAGTAAATAAAATAAATACGAAAATCTCATTTCGTCTAAGTAAATTTAAATAAATGAATTCCCAGTATTTTCTTATAAAAATTATTTTTCTTTTTGAAGTACTACGAAGTACTGGAGTACTTGTGTTTTCTCTTATTACTTTAGGTACTTAAACAACAGCAATAGCAATAACAGCAAATAAATTGGCATAAAAGCACGCATACATGCATACAACTAAGGGGAGAGAGAAAGACATAGGAAAAGAGACAGACATTTGTGTAAAAGCAATACACTGCTAACAAAATAATGCGAGAAAAGTTGTCTACGGTCTGACAACTTTGACAAACATTTTTTGCCATGCCATTCCCCTTTTTCCTGCTTTGCTTAATCGAGCAGAATATCCAGTGTAAACAAAATATACACACACTTTATATACACTTAGACACAAATGAAATAAACAGAAAATAATACATGTATGTTGTCAGTTGTATGTATGTATGTTTGTATATGTACATACATGTATATGTATTCAGGATATATGAGTATATGTATGTAGATGGTGGAGCCAAAGAGAAATCCACAATATTGATATAAACTGGTAGGCAAACAAATTCACTCACTTTTGTATTGAAAATACGCACACTTTAATATTCAAACATGTGTAGCTTCAAGCAAACAAAATAAAAGAAAATGCAAGAGAGAAATAGCAG
>QOCX01005390.1:0-10193 GCA_005959815.1 Sarcophaga bullata | reverse complement strand
TATACGAAGTGAACAATTTTTCCATTGCTCTTGCTCATAAATCAGGCTGAATACGCCCTATACTATGAATTATGTTGGATTTGAGTACCGTTATGGTTTGTGACTATTCGCATATACGTGCGATTTAAAAAAAAAAAACCTCAAAAAAATTTATAACGCGGTCAAATCGCACAATCCGGGATCAATTGACATCACCTCCAGTGGTATGACCATGCTTTTAATTGCTCTTGGAAAATATCCACAGTGGCATGTGTTGTATGGCAACGTAATGCCGTCGTATTGAATCCATATGTTGTTGGTGTCCAGATAATATAATTCGATTGGTAATCGCCGTCTTAATGTGATCGCCGACGACAGTGATGACCTGGCCAACGTTGTTCCCATTGATCATGGGCGGACGATGCTATCAGCCCAAAATCCGCACCAAGCAGTGACGTTTTCAAAATAAGTCGAACGTTCTTGGATTTCACGTGGAAACATGACAAACAACTTTGTTTGTTCGCGTACTTATTCATCCAGAAATTGTCTCCTTATTGTCGAATATGATTATACGATGAAAATTAGGCTCAGTGACCAACTACTCAAGAGCTCACTTAACGAGAACACATCGTTATCTATGGCCGTTCATGGTGATTTGGCAAAACACGCTGAATTTATGAAATTATTACTACTGGTTGGCATTTCCCGTGAGTTTTCTTTGGCTAGTCACGTTCTGTCAATGATATCTGGATGGTCAAGAATTCTTCTTTTTTTAATTTCGCAAGAGGATGGTCTGTGGTTTTGTCTTCTTCTTTGCCGTTACATATTATCGTTTACATATCGTTGTGAAGTACTGTCAGTTTCTGGGCAGTGAAGACAGAGGCCTGCATTACGTTAGAACTACAATAAAGCTCCTAGGATGGAATTGGTATGGTTTGAACGGCAATTTTCTATATTCTTGCTTATCTATCCATATGATAACAGGGAAGAGTGCTACCGTTCCTTGATAGGATAAGAGTTTTGCGGTTTTTCGGTGCTTGCAAGCAACTCCCCATGTTCACGGAGTCGTTCTCTTTTTCACGAGTTATACCAAACCTTTTCCAACACTAACGCCCCCCCCACTTTTAGGTATAACGTGAGTCCTGGATGGATTCTTTAGAAAAGGAGTCAAAGTTCAAAAACTTTCATGGAGAAATCTTATCTTCTGCTGGACTTAAACGTGAATTTTCCGAGATGATATTCAAGCACTTTAACTACTTACTGTAGCACCTCATCTCCTTGAAATAAGTTGCTGTCGTCTAGTAGGTAGTGTAGTTGTGGATAACATGTCTAACATGGATAACATTAACACATACAACGTAGGTATAGGTTGCAATCCTGACTAAAGAGGTGTTATCTGAACTAAATTGGACTCTAATTGCCTTACAAGCTAATTATCATACAAAAATTCTACGATTGATATACGCTCAACTCAGTTCATATGTTCTTATTGTAGGGTACCCATACCCCTACTGATTATAATCAACTGGCCCTAATTTTCTTCAATGATTTTCATTTATTTTTCTGGCTTTTATAGTCTCGAATCTAAAACACACCATAAACATGAAACATTCAACATAAAAATTCTAAATTAATATGGACTTGAGGACGACATAGAAAATTACTCCAATACGCTGCATACATTTCGCTTTATTTTGTTAGGGGGGAATGTGAAATTGTATAAAATTCGCTAAATGCGGAGAATATATTCACTTACTTATATAAACGCGAGCAGTGAGACAAGAGCGAGTGAGAGAGAGAGAGAAGGAGCGAAAAAGATGGATGAATGAATACAAATCTATCGAGTCTATAAAGAGAGGACGAGTAAGTATGTGAGTGAATAAATAGTTTGTAGTGAATGAAAGTGAGTGTATGTTTAATTAGGTGAGTGAGTGTTTTAAATTACTTTTTGCCGTTATTTTTATTTTAAAGACACGATGAGTGAGATCGCAGCCGACTGCTGTATGTTTCTATTTAAAAAAATTTCCCTGATGATGTTTTGCTCTGAAAAAAAAAATTGTTTATGCTGTCTGTTGTTGCTGTTTTTGTTTGTTTTAACATATGGCGGCCGATCTGTTCAGTTACTTTGTCCATATGTGTTTCGTTTTTTTTTTCGTGTGTGTGTGTGTAATTTCCATGGGTTTTTATTTATTTTCGACTCTTGTTATGATGAGCAAATACGGGTCTGTTGATTCTTTCGTATGCGTTTGCTGCCTCTTTTTTTTCATATTTTCCATTACAATTGAGTTGGATTATAATTTTGTTTTATTGTTATTGTTGTTGCTACAATTATTGTTGTTGTTATGAATTCTAAAGATGCGTATCTCATTTAATTTTCATTATTGGGAATGTGAAATGTATGGCAATATTCTGTTGTTTTCGAAAAGATCTCGCCATTGAGTAGGAGGCCCAACTCAGTGTGATCATTTTGAAACAGTTTCTGTTCTGCTGTGCTCATATTAACAACGCGAAATTTTCTCTACATTTATGGTGTGTTTTTCAATTTTATTTTAAATCATTCATGAACCACAAAAACAAAGTGAAAATTATTTATTCGCCAAATTGTTTAATTTAAATAAACAAACAACGAATAACAAAACAAAAGAGAGATTAAGTAAATGAAAAATTATTTTCATTTTTAGAAAAACAAAAAAACGAAAAGAAAAAATCAAAACAAACGAAAAAAATATATAAGTTTTCCTCAAAAGGAAACAGATAGAGAGAGAGAGATAAGGAAAGAGAGAGAGAGAGAAAGAGGGAGAGAAAATTTAAAATCATTGCTTTTCGGATAAATACGCAAACGATTTTCCAACTGGCCGTGTGTATATTAGTGTTTATTGTGAACGTGTGCGATTTATTGAGAATTAAAACGGAAAATTTCAAAATCATTTTAAAGGTATTAAAAAAAAAAAGAATTTAAATTCATAGAAAGAATAACAAAAATTATTATAAATTATAATAAAAGAAAGAAAATTGTAAACAAAATCAACCATAAATAATATGCAAACAAAACAAAATTCTTATTCTTATTAAATGAATATTGTTTACCATTATTTTGCAAAATCTAAGCATCTTAAAATAAAGTTTCAACGTAAATTCCTTCCCTATTTGTTGAATGTTAAGAATAAAATTTCCGGTAATAATAATTTATAGAATTGATAAATTGATTTCAATTTAATAAACAATCATTGTCAGTATCTACGTATTTCATTTGAAATATTATACACCCTGTACAGCTGTGTAGCAAGGAAATTGTATGACAATGTTCAAATGCAAAATGAAATAAAAAAATGAAAACTTAAATAATGTTTAATTGAATTTATAACGGTTGTTTAGTTAAGCTACCAGCATTATTTTATTGAATTACATACAAATATTAAGAGCGTTAATCTATACTGTGATGTTAATTCGTATGTATCCAGTAAACATTTTATACAACAGTTTTACATAGTATGGCAACCCCGTAGAAATTGAAATAAATTTGATTTGGAAATGTTTTCAATTTATTTTATGTAAAAATGATTTTTAAAATATGTTTTCCATACTAATTTTTCTAAAGGTACCTACATTCTAATAAACTTTTTAGAAAAAATCCTAATTTTTTAGGTTTTGAATAACCACGACAGTCTTTCCCAACTTTTTTTTTTGTGTTTTAGAAACAAATTCGTGACATTCATATGTGCTTAGCAAGGTTTCCCAATTGCCTACGAATAGATTAAGAAATGAACATGCTGTGTGACAAATGTGCTCCTAACAAAAAATCGCCTTCAGCGTGCTTTTGAATACGTCAACAAACAGAATCACCGAACTTGCTGCGCAGCAAGAGACTGTTCATAAATGCCAAAAAAATGCGTTTGACGACGTCCTCATAGCACAGTACTTCTTTAAAACCGGTGAAGAGCAAAACATTACAAACAATGGGACAAAGTACCGTGTTGGGTTAGGTTGGAGAGGTAGCTTATGACATAAAAACTCACTTGAGTACGCATAGCAGAGGGTTGTGAGGCCACAGTTAAGCACAGTTCCTGTACTGACCGAATTCCACCGAACTCATTGAAGAAGTTAATCAGCTCAGGGGCTACACACTAAAAGCACGACATGCATAAGCTGCAAACCAGCCTGAAAGTTTTAAAAACGAAGCTATATTCTTAATGTCAGTGGATGATAACTCCATTAAGCTGATGAGGAATTGAAAGCCAAATAACCAAAATCTGCAGCTCGCAAGAGATGGGCATTGATAAAGAAAGGGGATAACAGTTTGCTCCTTTTCAGCAGACCCACAACCTCGGCAGTAGCAGTTTAATGGCAGCTGAAGTCTTTCCGCGTGTCTTCCCATAACGCAAAGTACCGCGTAATGATGAACTCTGTCTTTCAAAATGGAAGAATTGGGCTTCGGACTTGACAATTTTAAGAAAAAAAAAAAAAAAAAAAAAAAAAAAAGGGTACTTAATGCCTATTAAAAGACAACTATTGGTGATCTGATGAGCAGTTTGCGAGAATACGTGCATAGTCACTTCCATGCAATGAAACCTTTACTGCCACTTATTCCTTCTCGAGATACCTGAAATCCCCGTATACAGACATTCCAATAAAAGCCATCACAAACAGGAATTGGAGCTTCGAATGTTAGGTGGGTGTGGAGAATGACGGAGACGCTGTAGGTGCTAGTAGCGTAGGTGTGCGTTGGCTTATTGACGAAAGGCCAGGCGTTCGAATCCCGGTCAGACCATCAAAAAAAAATATGAAAAAATATTTCTTCGCGGACTTCCTCTCAGCATATTTCTAGCAAAAGCTCTGAGAGTAAATAAAATGGCCATGAAAAGCTTCCTCAAAAAATCTGTTCGTCGAGTCGACTTTAAAACTGAGTCCCGCCACTCATGGTATAAAAATTAACACACCACAATATAAGTGGTGTGAGAAGTAGGTGCGTAAGTCCTGACTGATAGGGTTGTAATGGCCTATTATGTTTAGTAATGATGGAAGACTGATCAAAGGTATTGAAAGCAGAAAAATAACGTGTTAAGACAGCATACCAACAAGAAGCAGAAGCCAAAAAAATATCAAGAATAGACAAACTGACACTTGGCGGAAGTAACACTATGTCATGAAAGTTTATAGGACCATTCATGTGCACTTAATCGTACAAATTTAGGTCAATGTCCTGATTTTTCTCTCGTATAACAAAGAGTATTTATATTACGCATCTTTGACAAAAAAGATGTTAGGATCACAAGAGCCGCTTTGTCCATTACAGTGCTGCATCATCTCTTAAATAGCTACCGTAAACATCTGATTTAGTATAACGCGGGTTCCATTTAATCTGGCGTCAATCATTTAATGTCTTCCTCATCTGAAGCTATCTGGGATACACTGCCATAAAGGAATTCCGGGGAACTAATCGAACCACAATAACTGCATACATCGAAATTGAACGTCTGAGTTTTCACTCTTATTGACCGAGCGCATTAAGGTAAACATTTGAGTATAACTGGCGGTATACACCGTTAACCTTCTTAAGTTGAATTAGATACTTCGATATTTAAAAATCGACGTATAACACCGCATTGACATAATAATACACTACTGGATTGCCGGCCTGACTGCTAAGACGACGAAAACCAGAAGTGCCAGTTTAGATCAATAACGCATTCGGATAATAATTACAGTCTTCATTCGTAGGAGCGGAAGAATATGAACAAAATTCTTTGCTGACAACCCTTTCATTATTGGGAATAATTAAATGGAACGATACTAGAGAACATGTGAGTGCAGCTGAGCTAACATTTGTTCTGAAAGCTAGCCAAACAACAGTGCAAACGGAAATTACGTACTTCATCCTCTAGTGGCAGACATTGCGAAAACCAAAGCTCTTCTACGGCAAAGCATCCGCCGTGGTCCAGGTTATCAACCCGCTGTGTGTGATAATAAAAATGTATCCGACTACCTTTCCACAGTTTATAGTTAGACAATGTATAGTCTTACTATTCAAACCTTGTTGCTATCTATGGAACATCAATATCCGCGACTGGCGTCTATCAGAAAATTGAATACAATCAAACTATTTGTTGCATGACGGCAGAAACGTTGTAACAGAAATAAGTCACGCGTCCCTTTTCTTCAGTAGTGATCTAACGCTTCGTATACGTTAGAAGCCTAACATTAAATGGAGCTGCTGATCAGCTTAAATGATATTATAGGTTACGATTATTGTGAGTTTCTAAATTTTCCCTCTGCTCAAGGCATTTCCAGTCATAAAAACGCTACTGCAACATTTAGCGGACATAGTTCAATGCCATTTCAGTTTCCAACACTTAGTGGCAACAGCGGGAGAAATTGACTCTAAGGGAATGACCATCTCACCAGACTCTTCTATTTAATGACTGTCCAATCAATTTCATTTGTTTATTACTTAATTGGTGATTACAACTCATGTAGTCTGGTTTACAACCTACCCTTTACACGCCTACCATTTGTGTGTGTTGATTCATCCATAAGCCAAACCAACAGTTTAACGTCGACTAAAACCGACAAATTTGAGTAACTTTTTAAGAGAATTTGTAGATGCCGTAGTCTAATAGGTAGTGTGTGACTTATTCAACTTGAGGCCTCGCGTTCATATCAACTAACAAAATACGAAAAAAATATTTCTCGCGACTTTCTCTCAGCAGATTTCTGACAAAACTCTGAAGTAAAAATAAAATTGCCATGAAAAGTTTTTCAAAAATCTATCGACTTTAAACTGTAGGTCACGCCACTCATGTATAAAGTAACACACAACAACATAAGTGGTGTGAGAAACTACGTCGAAATCCTGATAATGGACCAACTGCGTATATGTTTATGCAATTTACTTACTCTCATAGGTATTTGCCAGAAGATTGCCTGAGGGTGCTGAAGAAAACTATTTTCATGCTTTTCGTTTATGTCGAGGAGAAGCTTGACAGTTGGGGTTTGAACCATAGGCTCTCATCTAATAAGCCAAGACGCTACCTACTAGACTAATTCGATTTCACTTTTATTTTTTGCTAATAAAATCTTGTGCAAAAATTTCAAATTGTTAAAAATCAAGTCATTTGTAATGCACAAACCTGTGTTTTCCAAAGTCACAGTTTAATGACCCACTCTCGTATTTACAAACTCCAAATTCCACACTTAATTCACTGTCAATAAGATAGCATCCTAGGATTTGTAAAGTAGCATCTTTCAATAGACAGTTTTTTAGGTTTAGGGAACTGCGATAATGTGCTCGACTTGATATTACAGAATTTTCGGACTATTTACCGTTTTTACAACACCATACATCCCAGTAAACCATAGTGCTGTACATATGGCATAAGAGCCACAAGAAAGTCTTTTATTTTGTTTAACNTAACAATTTGAAAACGCTTTAACTGTCATTGGCATGATGAAAAAAGTAATTTTATTTAGCAGCAACAACAACAAAAACAATAACTGTAACAACAACAACAATAATAATGTGCATACATTTTTAATGTTTTTATGAAAAGAGAAGAAGAAGGAAGAAAAATAACGAAATTCCTTAAATCACAGTAAATTTTTTTCTTTCTTTTTTTATTAAATGATTTAATAACTGTAAACTCTCTACAATCCAGATGCTCAGATACACACGATAAAGCCGGAAATCTGTGCGACATTTTTAATTAATGTCAAGTTAAATATATAAAAAAAAAAAGTACCAAATACACACTGACAACTGCTGTTGTTCAATTAAGAAAAATAAAATTAAAAGAGAATAAAGAAATAAAATAAAAAAAGCATTCATAATACAAGAGATAAATAGTTCACTAAAGCAGCATACCGCCACCACCACAATATTTAAAAGAAATTCTGCAATAAATTTTAATTTGGCCTCTGTAGCAGCATTTACCAGGAGGATAATTTGGAAAATTTGCAAAATAAATAAAACCATAGTGATAAAAGCCAAAAGGAAGGAAATGAAAACATCTGTTAAAACTGAATAAATAAACAAGGCTTTTAAACTTTCTAAATTAAAAACATCTACTACAACTTATTCCTTAATAATGAACATAAATAAACATGTCGCTTCATCAATTGCAGTTTCCNTTCCTTAATCATGAACATAAATAAACATGTCGCTTCATCAATTGCAGTTTTCATTATGTTTTTGCCGTTCTGGCATTCATATCGAACAGCCATGATGATGTATTGTTTAGATTTTATTTTCGATTCTTAAAATATATACTAGACTCTCTAAAAATCATTTCATACACTATAAATAAACAACAACAACAAAAAATATACTTTTATTTTTATAAATACAACTTGTTGTTGTTGTTATTGTACAAGTCAATTCTCTTGTATTGCGTCTAAATGTAGTAACTGTATACACTCGAAAAACTTTCGTTACTTTTTCCCCCTCGTTTATGCATACTCAAATTAAAGAGAAAGTGAAACGGCATATTAAAATGAAACAAAAAATATTTGAATATATGTATGTATGTATGTATGTATGTATGTATGTATGAATGTATGTATGTATCATACACTGTATAGTTTTCTTTAGTAATAAATCAATTTCTATGATTATATACTAGAATTTACCACACTACATGAGAATATTTTGTATAATTTGTTTCACTTTCCAAAAAAAAAAAAATAAAAAAAAAGTAACGCAAAAATCATTGAGTAAATAAATTAAAAATTTTTAGTTGTGAATGAAATATTTCTTATGGTACAGGGTAGTGCCAAAAAGAAATGGACAATGAACTAAAAGCATGCCGGAAAATATTAAACACGCGACAGGTGGCATTAGGTTTTTATTTCACTTAAATAAAAGAAAGGGTGTCTGAGAAATCATAGAAATATCCTTGCCACTATATGTAGAATGTAATATCGTTCAAGACTCCTCCAGCACGGCTTTTCTGGATAGAGCGCATCCGATATGTAAAATTTTTTTTATAATTCTAGCCCATAAATAAGACTGAATTTGATCGATATTACGGGTTATCTTTAGTTTAAGGACGGCTGTGTTTGTGGCTTAGTGGCATGGATATGAACATGCTCACTTGTTGCATGGGCTGCGTAGCACATAGCACTGTACTGCCTGAAATCACATTGCGGTTGCTGAGGCAGATCTTCAATAACTCAAAAAATTACCGTAAGAAATAGTCCAACAAAGTCAAATCGCACAATCTTGCTGGGCAGTTTTAATCATCTCCAAGTGATATGACCATGCCCTAGTGACTATGTTGCCATTCAGCATGTCCTCTGTTGCATAGCGCCGTACTATTAAAATCACATGTCGTTGCTGCCTGGGTCATCTAAATTCAGAATCATCAATCAATAGTACTCCTCGTTGACAGCAATGACCTTGTCAATGTCGTTCTCAAAATAATATGCACTAATGGCGCCGCCAATCCAAACTCCACAATAAACATTGAATTTTAAGGAATGTATTGGACGTTCTTGGATAGCATGTGGATTGCTATCGCATGAAATTCAAAAAAATTATTTGTTCATGTATCCATTCATACAACAATAGCCGTCTCAGAGCCAATTCAGTGAAAATATGTCGTTGATCTATGATCGCTTAAAATTCTGTTCTTAGGCCGAGTCGAATTTGGTATGTATTCTTGGTATGATAGAAAGGAGTTTCTCATGTAGGCATACTCGAATCAGCTGTTTGTATTCTCCTGGCTACGCTCTCATAGCAGTGATGCTTTAGGAGATGTTCCGAGCTATTGACCGATCGTTTACAGAATCAGTGAACTCGAATTTATTAAAAACATTTCGAATATTCCTCGTGATGGAATGATTAATATCGTAAAGTAGTCGAACCAGGGCAATAAAACATACATAACATCCGATCCAAGATTATTTAAAAATTATTCTTGCATAGATATTACAGGGCAGGCGAAAATAGAAGGTAACAACATAAACGATAAACTTGTTAAAGCTGATACAAGAAGTAATTCGAAAGGATTGACATTCTTCACTAGAGAGACTAGATAAATCTCTGTCATTGTAGATAAAACCGGTAGCCATTTTATATCACTCAACATTAGTTGACCATGCCTACATTGACCTGTAGTACTCACAGCTAACCTAATGACGATCTAACCAACATAGCTCTTAACGAAATGTAGATCGATGACGCCACCAGCCCTAAACCCCACTAAACAGTGACTTTTTCT
>QOCX01005389.1:1310-12905 GCA_005959815.1 Sarcophaga bullata | reverse complement strand
AAACACCCAAATCATGATGTGATCAATGGAAATTCTCCATCCCGTAATATCAGACTTGGTATCGCAACAACCGACACAGGCTCATCGAGATCTACAGCCAGCCACCAGACAACCCGAATATATTGACACGAATTAGGTCAACTCTGGGGCAGCTTAAATCAGGCTGGAGTTCCATTATAAACTCTTACCGGAAGAGCATTATTTCTGGAACCCCCAATTCAGTATCTAAAATACCACCAATGTCGGCACGACTCTCAACGAAGTCTTGGAGTATTCTTATAAAAAATTTGTTTTTAAATAAAAAGCTCATATGTGGTTAAATGGCTGTCAATAAGCAATATTAACATATTTCATATCATTAACGTATCACGCTTAAAGACTGCCTGCATTGTGAATCCTTACTTCTTTCGAAATAAGCAATTGACTGTTACTACAGCTTAACATCAACAATATTTGGTTTCTTCAAGAAGGTACAACGTGCCTTTTACAATTTATTATTAAATTTATTTTGGGACCACTTTATTTCCAGAAATGATCCTGTTCACTCACTTTGCTAATCGTCCATTTGAACAACGCCTCTGGACTACATTTTATGTGGGTATGTTAAGTCATTAGTTTTTGCCAATAATCCAAGAACGCTTTTTAAAGTCTTAGAAGCCATTATTTAAGTCATTGTCAGCAAATAGTCAGATATATTGAATAAAGATAGTCAAAAATTGAACTAATTGAACGGGCCATGTAACTCATCAAAACTGAAATTATATTGCTTACATTAAGAAAGAAGATTAACTGAGTGTTTTTTGCACATAAATATTCCATAATGATTTAATTTCGCATATTTTTCAGTGGAAAATGCCAACTAATTTCAAAATCGACGTGTTACCACCAAACCAGTAAATTAGTACGCCAAACAAATTTAAAAATTACGTTTTAGTGCAAAATCGCAAAATCTACAACCCTCCTCAGGACTGCTGTTTTCTTCATTAAGCCAACAGAATGAATCATTGAAAATTTAACTGGTACTACAATTACAACTAGATTTTTGCCATTTATGCAAAATAACTTATCAGTTATTTACAATATTTAGCTTACATTAAATTTAGAAATGGCCATGCATGCAACATCACCCTTAAAAATTCGCCTTTTTACAAAAACAACTAGATGCTCCACCATTTTAATTAACTTTAACTTTCTAGCACGTTTTAAAAACGAATTCTTCACAAAACACTGAACCGCATTTGTAAAGCATGAAGTAGACAACACTGAAAAGAAATAAGTAATAAGGCGTTTATTTTGTTTTTCTATTTTGTAGTGTTTGTTTAAACTGAATTGTTGTTTTAATGATTTACATTCTTCTTACCTTTTTTCTGAGAGTAAATTTAATCAATAACGGCTTTATTTGTATGAAAGACTGTTGTTTCTTCCTGTCGACAGTACCAATCGTATTTTGAAGATTTCTAATTTTCGTTTAGTTTTTTTTCTGAAGATTATATTTTTTTGGTTTTATAATTTACTACGTTTTTGTTTCTTTTTTTTTTTTTGTTTTAATTTACTTTAATGTATATTAAATTTCCAAGCTTGTCGACACATAGGGCACTGTTTATTCATGGGTTGCAAGTTGAGCCATTTAACAATGCAGTGCATATGAAAACAGTGTGAACAGACGCCCCAAACCAGGGGACAATCATCGCCGGGCAAAGCACATTCCGGACAAGTTGACTCAAACGACATGCGACATATACCACAATTTTCATCATTTGCTATCCAACGCCATGATGCTACTCCCATCCATGATTTAATTGTTACTTTCATTTTGACCACATTTAATTGTGCAAATTATGCCGTGAAAATATGAGAAAACACTTTTTTTCTTCCTTCGTTGAAAACTTGTATAGATTGAAATTTGAGTGCATATAAAACACACACGCACTCACAGATAAATACAGAAAAAAAATTTTGTAACAGCAATAGAAGTGATGTAATGTTGTTGTAATTGAGAAAAACTGCAGCAAAAGTTAATTAAAATAGTTTTTTGATTCTAGGAGGAGTTTTTAAGTCTATTTTATAGAATTTTATTTGAAAATAAAATAGATTTTACGAATTGGACTAAATTTGCACAAAAATTGACCGACTCTAACGCGTATTTCTCGTTTTTCTTGTGCGGTTCTTTCTATACGGCTTTTTTGTGTGTCAATAATAAAAATGGGTCGCCAAAAATTAGTGTAGCGTTGCCAGATAAAGCTTCTAAATGTATTTCAACACATGGTTGTATTTAAATGTGTTGAAATAGTTAGTTCTAAGCAAAGTAATCGAATAACCGCGTTATTTTGAAATTAAATACTATAAAATAATAATAAATTGCAATTAATTTATAAATTACTTGACTTATAACCCAATAGGAATAAAATTATTTAACGAAAACTATAAATTATTATAAAAATCGACTGTCACGCTTTGACATTGGCAATCCAGCAGAAGCGATACGAACGGGTAATGAAAAACTGTGGAAGTTATATTCGAAATTATTTGCTTTTCCTAATACTGAGCTTGAGAANGCTCCGAGTGGTTTCGATACGAACGGGTAATGAAAAACTGTGGAAGTTATATTCGAAATTATTTGCTTTTCCTAATACTGAGCTTGAGAAGCATACAATCAATACATTCGCAGTAGAAACGGTCCATACGGATAGGATAACGTAAATCCCTTATTTCAAATGTATTCGTTTAAAAAATAATATTTTCACAATCTGGGAATCGTTTTTTTTAAGAGAAGTTTTCGTAAGTTCCATTCTTTTAGCACCTAGCCTTTACACCGAAATTGATTCTCACTAGATATAGACTTCCCCTTGTAAAATAATAACAACTACGTCACTAGATTTTGAGGAAATCTCATTATACTCATTGATGCCGTTGTAATTTTTAAAAACTATAATACTTGAAAATATGGCACCGTTTTCTTTTAAGCTTTCCTTTGCTTATGCATATGCAAAGTTTGTTGTCGACCTCATCAATTATTTTTAAGTCTCCTCCGAACTTAGATTTACAGTGCAAAGTTTACATTCTCACACACAATATCGTCTAGAATATATTGCAGTATGAAAACGAAAAATTAACTTGACGCTTGAAACTTAACGTGTTTGAACCCGAATATATTTTGTTGTTGTTTACACAACCGTGTAAATTAAACTAATGTAGAAAAAAAAATTAATCTGTACACTCACATCCGTCCATTTTCTCTTCAGTCTTAAAAAATATGGCCATTCGAAGTAAACTAAAAGCGCGCCAAAGTCGTCCTACATTTTATTTGCATGTCAGTCGCATTCATCCTCAACATTTGATCAACTTAGAAGAATAAGAAACTTTTATTTTTGCTCATTGAGCACATATTCACTGTTATGTTAAAAAAGGGAAAGCACTTCAGTTGTAACTTTATAGACGATCTCATCTCAGTTTCTTCCGAATATCTTGATGGCTCCAGAACTATGGAAATTGCACGTCTGTGGTATTAAAATGGTTTTTCCTTTGTGGAAAATGGATTATGCACATAGAAGAAAGAGAAAAGTCTTGTCGTAAGTGATTAAGAAAAAAAAGATGATTTGGGAATGTATTCTTTATTGCCGAGTGTCATCTGAAAAAGCTAAAGCAACCAAAGCAAATCAAAAGTTGCCCAACATTATGAGATGCGTTAACGGAGAAGTACCGAATGTAACGAAGAAAATAAAAGAATATGTATTTCGGCTATACTGTAATTTAAAAAAGTTAAAGTTTAACGTATGACGGCTTCAAGTTACATAGCTTTATTGGGTCACACTTTATAATATTTCATTAAGCAGTGGATAAAAAACTCCTTTTTTGATAAATACAACAAAATTCAAAGACGTTAAACAAAATGTTTCGAATTGTAATAGCCGACGTTACCACCACCTTTACCACTACATCGCCCTTCTACGCCCTCAATTAACACCCTTTCATCACTTATTTACTTACAACTCAACGTACGGATTTATTAAAGAGCTACACGCAGATTCAAGAACATTTCAGGTTAATCACAGGCATTCAACATTTCAAACCTAAAATATAAAATTTTAAATTCAACTTCCTTGTATTGTCACGCCAAATAAACAATGGAACTTTTCCATTAATGCCAACTTAAACAACAACAAATTACCACGCCATTGCATCGATGCTCACTGTTGCATTCGTTTTCATCCATTAAGAAGAGCGCAAAGAGAGAAAAAATAAACAGAAACTCTCAATAAACATGATGTTTTGCAAATAATGACTGGTTTTTGGTCTTTAATTCAATTTCTCTTTAGAAACCACAAATAAACCCCGAAAAAATAAAAACTATCAAGGTTGAGTTCAAGTTCAAGGAAACATACGAAAAAAAAAACTTCATTGAAGAATTCGCTTTAAAATGTGTGATTGAAACACAAGCAGCTGCTTCTTCAATTATGTACAGTTAAGTATTTCGCAATACGTTTTAAAGGGATGACAATGTTTTCTTTCGGATATTGTGTTTTATATGCCCATGTCCATTATCAGTGCCTGCAGGTATCGTATAGAGAACGTGAAGAGCGTACGGTGTCCGTAATCAGAAAAAAATAATTTGATAAATGTGAGTTTAAAAAGACCCACTGAAATCCGGTCGAACACCATCTTTTGCCGATTACGAGGCAGCTTTCAATATCTCTATAGCAATAACCGCAATGCCTGAGTTTGGTGTTTCTGCTAAATTGATAAGTCTGTGCTGTATAATGAGGAAAGGATCTCTCCAAACCTAATAATACCCTGCGGATTTTAGATTAATGGACTTATTCAGATTCGTCATGGAGAGTATTCTGCGGAAGGTAGGAGGTCATCGCAATGTCATGATCTGTACAGATGCTTACGTATTCCGGCAAAAGCAATATCAAAGAGCTTAGCAAGTGATACGTTAGTGACGGCTTTAATGCGTATGTGCGAGCGAAGCAGTTACACATGGAAGCAAGTGTTGAAGCAGTTCAAAAATTGACAAATGCGTTGTTAAGAGCAATTAGGTAAGTTAATAAAAATATTGATATTATTGGGTAAATTGAATATTTGCTAGTTAAGATTTCCACTGTCATATTGCTTCTATATTGCATTAATTCGCGAAGTTTTAACTTTCGTCGCTCTTCTGTTATACAAACTTTCACTTTATTAAGATTATGATTATTCAGATTTCTTCTTCAATTCTCAGTTCTTTGTTAATTGCGCTAATGTACTTGACGACCGTAACGGTGTTATTTTTATTTACGTTGAAAATAATTTGACATTTCTTCTTCATTGGTGTAATGACGGCACCTTGAATGAGTTGTTATGGTCTAAACGATGTGGGTAAATCCTATAACCAGACGTCAGCACAAAAGAACATGATAAAAAGTGAGTATATTTGTGAGAAGCATGTGTTTATCCAGAGGAAAATTGTTAGTAACCTTATTATTTTCAAGTGTAACCTAATAGTATGTATATGTAGTGGAAATATTGAAAAAATGTCAGCGGCCAAATCCCTAAAGACAACGTATTTAACTTGACCAAATTTCTTCCAAAAAAGGAGATAAATTTCATTGTCTATCAGTGAATTCATTGGAAAATAGTTATACCTACTGTAATATTTTTTGGGTGTATCATTGAAATTCTGAAAAAGCGACATGAACCTTTCTTCTTTAGAAGCTGACAAGCAACTGAATGCAATTTACGCTCTTTTAACGAACATTTTGATGTTCGTCTGCCTATTACCCTAATGACCTGTCAGAAACTGACCTATACGTGAATTTTTATAAACATACATACATAATTGGCCATTACAACCCTTCAGTCAGGATTACGGCCTAGCTTCTCACACCACTTTGTTTGTGTGCTAATTTTATACATGAGTGGCGGACTACAGTTTAAAGTCGACTCCGAACGACAGATTTTTTTGAGAAACTTGTTCATGGCAATTTTATTTACTCTCAGAGTTTTTGCCAGAAATCTGCTGAGAGGAAGTCGCCGAAGAAATATTTTTTTTTCATATTTCGTTTTTTTTGATGTCTGACCCGGATTCGAACCCTGGCCTTTCGTCTAATAAGCCAACACACTATCTACTAGACTACGGCGACTTCTATTTTTTTTTATAAAACAAAGCGTTTTTTGTTGGTTCTCTCAAATGAAGATTTGCTTTAAAGGACCATATTGTTGTGCCCCTACGAAATTGTAGTAAGAGTTCCTGCTGAACTATGTAGCACCAATGACAGCTTAGAGACAATAAATTCAGAAAGGGAGTAGTACTATATTGCATGGGATAATCGGTGCTAAAACAATCCACGCAATTGGATCAACCTCGTTTATGTATTTGAAGTTTTTTAAAGATGGTTTCTGTCAGCGCGAATCAATTTTTTCCGAATCTTATAAGGAATAGATATTAAAGTTGCAGCTCCGTACAAAAATGTAACCTGTTTTATTTAATAATCGATTTGTATATAGAGTATCCTACGTTCCAAATATACTATAGGCGTTTATGAATCATTTTTGTTCCCTTTAAATACAGTACACTGAGTTAGTTGGTCACACTAATATTTGTGCGAACTGCATTCACTCTCACCGAGTCTGACATGTATCGTTTGTTCGAGATAAGTATGGAAAAGCATCGGAGCTTAGTCTCAAACAATTCAATAACAACAAAATATCCAACATGAGATGCAGCTTAAAGTTTTAACATTTGTTCGCCATATGAAAATATAAGGTGACCATACTCCAAAATGGATTTCTGTCCTAATATATATATGTGTTTTAAGCCCACTCTACGAGAGTAAAAACCTTCTAATAAGTCCCTGCCCCCTCCACTTTAACCTAATGAGAGACATGTGCATTAGGGGGTGTTCGATAGTGTTCCAACTTCTTCTCACCGCAACATACTTTGAAATAGTCCGGCTGGGATCTTTGTCAGCGATATAATTTGTAGACCCTTTAATGGAACTAATAACTAAACTCAGACTAGCTTAACTCAGCCCAGCAACAATCCTGTTCTATCACTGTCTATAGCAGGCCATATAAACCTGGACACTTAACTTCTCGATCCGAGCAATGAGGGCATTTATGCTACGATGCAACTGTACATACAATAGTCCATAACCCTGTTCAAATGTCAATAAAAATGTTAAGAATTATGTCAACAAGACAATACACTTCGGTAAGCATTTACATTGCTCTTCATATACTAAAAACGATCATAAGTTACGTAGACGTTTCGCTTTTCAAAGCTTTATTCTTCTTTTGAACTATATTCGGTGTTCACACGATAAAAATCTTATTTTTGATTTCATATTTGATATTTATAATTGTGTGTATGCATGTGTGCATTACGATTGAGAAAATAATGTGTATCGAAGGTACAACAAGTACAAAAGTACGAGTTTCGTTACCCCTCGACTCTCTCGTCTATAAACTGGCAAACTTAAAAATAAGAAGCTCTTCATGTGAATCTAATTAAGAAGTTGACTGCACGGCGATATTTGTTACTAGAAGCCTGTAGTCTTGAATGTGTTTAATGCTTTACGTTATACAATGTGCATTTAAAATATTGTTAGCAGTAATAAAGATTAACAATTAATCCCCCTGGTCACCTTAATATTATCGTTGTTGTTGTCGCTGTTAATATCATATTGTATATTTTGTTGTGTTTTTGTTTGTGTACCAAACCACTTCCGAGCATTGTTGTCTTTTAATAACGTTCATATATCAGTACAACGACGTCTGTTGAACCCTTCACACGCGATTATTTCTCTCTCATACGTTTGTATCGATGCGCCGCCGCCGCCGTCGCCACCAATAAACGGTTATTCAAAACATTGTTTTGTTTTGTTTTCAATTTTTTTTTGTTTGTTGATGGTATTGAACAAACCAAAACCGATCAATCGTTTCGAAGTGTTTTGATTTTGAAGTTTTATTAAAACAGAAAAAAATAATAATTTTTTTAAATCGAAATAAAAAGGTTTGTGAAGTGAATAAAACAATTGAAGTGGAAAATAGAAAAATAAATATAATATTTAAATAAAATATTAATCAGAATAATAAATAATAAAAAACGTTTTCAAGAATAAAGTGATTTGAATAGAAGCAGCTGGCAAAAAAAAATTTTAAATAAAAAAAATTTAAATAATTGTGCAAAGAAAAAAGGAAATAAAAAAATTGTTATAAACGACACAATAAGCCCACCAAGGTGATCATGCGTTTGTGTGTTAAATTAAGTACGAATGTGTGTGTGCGATCTTGTGAATGGGTGAATGCAAGCAAAAAATTTTAATAAAAGGAGTTGCAATCAGTGTTTGCCATTTATAGTTATTTTGAAAAGAAAGATTCCCAGGCATCCTCCATTATTAACACACTACAAATTCAAATAGGAATTTTAAAATTCCAGAAGGTGCAATAAAAAAATTTTAAAAATTATACAATAGAATTACGGTAATTTCTCTGAGTGTCAAAAGTCACTTATTTGGGAAGTCAATTGGCTTAAGGATCTCAGATGGTTCGTTATTCTGTTAACGTAGCAAAAGTATTTTGTAGAGGTTGTGAAAATTGGCCATTGAATCAAAATAGAAACAACATAATGACGACATATTCCGTGACCCGTGTCCAATGTCTTAAGGCTGATGATAGATCGCGCGCGATGATAATACCGAAGCTACATTAGGAAATATGTGATTACTACACCAAAGCTATACTTACTTAGAGCTCTGACATGTTTTGAGCAAGTTAGCCTTAGTTAGTTAGTTAGATTGCGCTATCAAGCTATAGGCTGTTAGAAAATTATATTTCTATAACATTTTGAACGACTGCATACAAAAAAACTTACGTAGTATGTAGAACCCTGCAACTTCAAGTTGCCTCTCGTATTTTAATGCACACTGTGATATCAATCAGAGGTGTGTTATGTCTATTAAAGTATCATTAGACACATTGTTGTGAGAATTCTCTAGTATAGTAGGAGGAACCTTGGCATTTATTTCCTTGGTCACCAGGTTTGGCCACTTGGCTTCATAGGTTTTTTCTGGTTTGCTAACAATTAGATTTTTTACAGCATCCTAGTTCTTTGTATGCATCGCTTCTATTATATTTTGGAAAGTTAGGATTCCACAGATTACGGATTCTGTTTCCATTCTATAATCATTGTGTCACGAGCAGTTCAACAAAGCGTGGTCTTCCTGATTTCGTCTTCACTAGCTCATTGGTCACATATTTTAAAGATAACATATCCCAAACAATGTAGTTCATCTTTAGAATTGCTCAAAATTTGTTTGAGGTTGTAGTTTCACTCTCCTTGGCTTTGATTTAGGATTAGTTTTTAGATTCATAGACCATAGGCAATATATTTCTTTGAAATTGTTTCAAAAACCTTCCCTTGTTTTACAACGTTCTGGCATTCCTTTGTTAAATGAATTATCTTCTATCTGGATTATCTTTATCTGCTGCCCACAGTCTAGTATGGTCTAGTTTTTCTATAGCCACTTTGTTATAGTTTAAGAAGAAGTTGGGAAAAAGAAATTATCAAGGCCAGTTGAGTGTACTTTGAAGACGTCAACCATCACAAGTGGCTACGGACGTCCGAGTGAGACTAAGCACTACACGGTATGCAAAGTTAAATCCGAATAATAATACCGGATAGATCCTAATAAGGGTTTTCGATTACCATGTAAACTTATGCAAGCATTAAATGACGACTGTAGATTACACAACAAAAATTGCTGTGGAACCTTTCCAGACCAGTTGAATCTCATAGTCTATTGGGCCACGCTATTTCTCGAATACTATCCAGGTTATAATGACTTCCATTTTTTGCAATATTGTACCAGAGTATATAGAGTTAAGATACACTCATATCTAGTGACAATAACAATTTATAAGATCGTCGAAGAATTCCAGGTATAACTGGAGAAGTGGTTACCCTCATGTCAATTCCTGAAAACGAGAACATGGATATGCTTGCAAAGACTGTATAACTGATATTTTGAACGAATTTATATGTAAGATTGGTATTCTTCTGCAGGGAGATATATAAACGGACTCAAGTTAACTATGCCTTTAATGGCGGTATCCAACCTAACCTAAAGTATTCATCATAGTGGTAAACAAAATTTTGGACGGACATGTTGCTTTCAGGACCGCTATGCCAATAGCTCCTGCAGAATTTTCAATGTGGTGTGAGCTGTGTGACACGTTGAAATCATATGCCCTTGATGTCCATATCACATAATTGAGGCCAAAAGAAGTTGAAGATATATGGACGGTAAGGTCAGTTGCCAAGTGCTCCAGAATCCGTTCAACGAAAACATGTCGTTGTCAATGGTTCCCGGATTGCCAAAACCGACTGAATATGTGATAACTAATTTGACAGATGTTGCTTCATCACGGAATCGATCCCTATAAATAAAAGTTAGATAAAACATTAAAAATGCAATGGTAACACTGTTATTGTTTATATTGAAAGCACGCACAACTAACACTTAAAAAAAATTCAACAAAAACGTCTCCCCAAACCAAACCAAATTTGATGATGAAAAAGCGCTTAGTTCAGTTCAAAACACGTTTATGAATTCGAATCAGCATGATTAACATGCGTAGAATTTCTACAAAATCTTAACGTAATTATATATTCTCCACACAAATAAATTGCACACTTTTTTTGGCCCAAAACTAATTTATTTGCAAATTGAAAATGCAATCAATTTAAACTTGTAGACTTAATTATTATAGTATTAGAATATATTAGAATGTAAAACATGTATTTGTCTTATTATTATTATTATTTTGAAAGCATTTATTGCGTGTGAGTGGATAACGCTGATTAAATACCAAATCCATAATTGATCTTTGCTGGCTTTTGGAATTACTGTTGTTAGCCCTGGGCTAGCAGGGATGGTGAAATTGTATAATTCAAGTTTTGTGACGGATGATTCTTTTAACCACTTGCGCATGGGTCCATAAGTAAAGGAAATATTTATTAAAACCGATAAACGAACCCCTGCAATTTGTGGGTTCTTTATGAGTACCCCGACTGTGGCATCATACTTAATTCAGGCTGAAATAGTGAACGTAGATTGAATACTGATAGAAAAGTTGCCGCTAATCCTCAAAACGTGTGTACATACATACATAATTGGCCATTACAACCCTTCAGTCATGATTACGGCCTAGCTTCTCACACCACTTATGTTGTGTGTGCTAATTTTATACATGAGTGGCGGGACCTACAGTTTAAAGTCGACTCCGAACGACAGATTTTTTTGAGAAACTTTTCATGGCAATTTTATTTACTTTCAGAGTATTTGCCAGAAATCTGCTGAGAGGAAGTCGCCGAAGAAATATTTTTTCATATTTCGTTTTTGATGCCTGACCGGGGATTCGAACCCTGGCCTTTCGTCTAATAAGCCAACACACTACCTACTAGACTACGGCGTGTGTACACTATTCATAAAACTTTATGTCGGGTGTTAACTACATCTTCATCTATTTGTTGTAATATGTAGTATAAGGTATTGCGGTGCCACTACCGTTTCTGGTAATTTTAGTATTGTGGAATATCCGAACCCGAAGGAA
>QOCX01005388.1:0-12906 GCA_005959815.1 Sarcophaga bullata | reverse complement strand
CAGATGCCTTAATTAATTTCGTAGCGTGTTTTATGATCATTACTTTCACTTGAAACGCACTTCAGTAATGAAGCAAGCGCTCTCAACTGAGCGTATCTTATTGTCAAATTTAAAACAGTTTGCTTAGGTTGCCAAAGGAATTTCTGGAACAAACCACCCTACTCAGAAGTAATAATATGAAATCTTCTATCAAGTCTATATTCAATCTTATTCAGACATTGAAAATTCACAGACAGATACAAGAATGTTCAGGATGTACAGGCGGTTGTCACTAGAACAGAACATTAACGCATTTTGTTTGCCAGTTTTCCATTGACAATCAAGAACATTTTTTTTTTGATATGCCAATGAATTTTCCCATTGTTGATGGGTGTTCAACTGAGATTGAATGCAAGCTGCGTCTTTGGCTAGTTTGGCTTCAACCATTTGCGCTTTTAATCCAATGTATTATCATCAGCATTCTCGGTGGTAGTGCAGGCAGGAAAATGTGAAATCTGGGCTGCATGCACAATGCCTAACTCCCATTTTAGACGGCTAATATAACATTGACTTGAAGCGACTTTAAGCGGAAAAATGCTTTTATTAAGCCTCTGCATTTAAAATTCTATTCCCTCATATGTACGTCAACACATTCTATCCTACATTCCATCCTACAGTCAATGCAGGCAGTTTTTTGTTTTTTGATGTAAAGCGGCGTTTATGAACAAAATTATGCCAAACTTTTATGAGGTTTTATGTGTGGAACAGATGTAATGAACGCACCCTGTGATGTGGTCTTCTTCTTTTTATATTTTCTAAAGCGATAAACAAAAAAAAACAGAACTTAAAGAGTTTTTTTTATTACTTCTCTCTCTGCCTATATACATTAAAAAAAACAACAACAACAATACCAAGCATAAAGAAGATGCAGCATTTGCTTTCGAGCATAAATTTATTGTTTCATTAAAAAAAATTAAAAAAAAACAATTTTAAATACAGTTTGGAGATTAAATGCATGACGAACAGTGCTATATTTATGGCTCTTTTTAGTCTATTTTTTATGATCTTCTATTCTTCTTCTTCTCGTTTTGCTTTGTTTTTACATCTTAGTTTCCTTTGTTTCTTTGCCGATAATTTAACTGACAAACGGCCCACAGACGAATAACAATTTTCAAATTGTCAATCCCATAATTCTTGAACGCAATTTACGAATGTCTGTCGAATGAAATCTTAAACGAAAAACTATTTTTTTCTTCTTCTTTGTATTGACTGTGTCCATCCATATCCCCGTATCTGTAGCTGGATGTATAAAATGTACTTCAGGCAAGAAGAAAAAGAAAAACGAACAAGAAAAAGAATGAAATCAAGGATTTCTATCAAAGCCCTACGAAATGCTAGGATTATTGTCAATTGCTACGAGGAACTTGTCACTGATTTCTAAATGTGTACGCATTCACCCTGATAGCTTTGAATAGACACGCTATGTTAATAAATTTTAGATAACCTAGAATCTTTTCCAGACTGTCAAGAGCCTGATAATAACAGTGAGGATGCTCTGCTGTATTTTGCTCTTCGTGGTCATTACAACATCTAGAGAAGGCTTTGTATATTGTTACAAGCTTCTGGGTGGCCTGCCTTCAGCTTCAAGAAGTCCATTTTTATGATGTTCTTGGCCAATTGCATCTTCTTCAGCCCTGCTAATTTCAGTCCACCGTGTCCTTGGAGAGTTTATTTGCTAATCTGCGCAGAGCACAACCAATCCACTTCAATTCTCGACACCGAAACTGAACCACTTGCGTAAAAGCTTTGAATTTCAGTCAATTCTTCTCCCAGATAACAGCTGAAAACCACTGACAACAAAGGTTCTAGCCATCAGCCATCAAATAAAACAAACCTCAGGTTCCATTTACAAGTCTTCTGATCCATACACTCCACTTAATTCCATTAACCACCTACTTCTTCAGAATCTTCCTCCTGAAAGTGTCATTACCCTTGCCCGAGTTTAGTAGAATTTTAAAGTCTTTATATTTTAAAATTCATCAAACCATATTTGCATGCCAAGTTTGACAATCCGTTCTTCGTTCACACTTTCAATTATTTTAACTCAATAGCAGGATGAAATCCTCTTGAATTGGAGCCTATTTCTGTAGGTCAATTTAGCTTCCACGCTTAGCCATCAAGTAGTTCATGCTGAGAATGGTTGAAACGTAATATTGTATCATGAGTTGTTGGATGGGTACAAAAGCTGTGCCTTTATTCTCTTTTTTCCATTTTTTTTAGTTGAGGATGAATGAAGTCTTGCAAGGAAGCTAGGATGGAAAGAAATGCAACCCTGTCCGACCGTGATAAGCAGTTACAAGTGGACAATGTCATAACCGTTTTTTTCCATTTCCTATTTCCTAAACTACTCCAAGTGTCCTTGCACACACTCTCGTTCGTTTTTATTTACTTTTACTGCCTATTCTCTCTCACTTTAATTGATGCGTATGAGAAGCGTTTGAATTGTAATTGAAGTGTAACAAATGGAGCCTTCAATGTACAGTTACATTCCACAACCAAATGAATTTTATAGGCATGAATGGAAGTTTTTCTACTCCTTTTGCCTCATGTGGCACACTCTCGTATAAGCTATTAAGAATCCAATATGAAACTCTCAGTTACCAAACAAGAGCAGAAAAAGAGGAAATTGAGGCAAAAACTGGGTGGCAAGAATATNGGGTGGCAAGAATATGAAGTTGAAATAGGAAAATTTATAAAAGAAATATCGCAGACCTAAGCAATATATGCGTAAGGGCAGGAGGGAGTGAGAGAGTATTTGCAAATGTATGTGAAGGGGCAGACGAACATTATTGACTATAAACGTGAGTGCAAATGTTGCCACACGGTATAAAAGGATTCATTTTAGAACTCATTCTCATGGCAGTGGGTGAAACAAATGGAAAGGATTATGATTTCAATTCAAATAATTTTAAAATTGTTTTCATTTATGCAACAGCNNTTATGCAACAGCACATACACAAACGCATTTAATATTGCCACATGTAAGCCCATACAGTCAATATTATAAGAGAACGACAACGATAACGACAACAGCATGTGCAGAATATGGTTTTTACGTGTAGTTTTCACAATTGTTTTAAATGTTCTTGGAAACATTTGCTTTTTTGGTATTCAGAACAACAACAACAAATTGCCAAAAGAAAAAAAAAAAAAAAAAAAAGAAGTTTTTCTTTCTTAAAATTGCTTTTCTAATGAGCACACCCTCTCTGATTCGCCCCCCATAAACCTCATTTGAAATAAATGAAGCTCTGAAGAGAAGAGAAATAAAAACAAAAAAAAAATTAAAACAATTTTATGTGCGTGTAAATGTCATAAAAACTGACATAAAATCATGACTGTAAACTTTTCTAAATCAACAACAACAACAACAACAAAAAAAACAAAAGAGGAAGAGAAAAAATACGTATTATTGGCAATCGTAACTCTCTAGTCATTCTCTTTAATTTCCATCTTTTCTTTTTTTTTTCTCAATTTGTTTTTCTTGTGTTGCCTGCCTACAACATCAATCACATTGATTGCCATTAAAGTGCCACTGGCTATAGAAAGATGCCGCCAGTAAAAAAAATTTCTTACAAACCTTCCATTGCTCCTTGTCCCACCCACCTCAAATAGGATACGATTTTCAAAAGGGCACTGTGTGCACATAGTTTCAGTCCAAATGGTCAAAGTTTCGAGTCATCACAGTCATACGATTACGACCGCCAAATGTTCAATCATTAAGAGTGCGAAAAACGAAAAAAAAAACAATTTTTTGCCAAGATTTTTAAGGTTTCGTGTCAAGTTTCACACAAATTTGGCGGTTATTTTATGGACGTTTCGTTGCAGTTGTCGTCGTCGTCGTCGTGGCAGGCAGTAATAATAGTCCTCCTAATCGCTATTGCTGTGGCAGTAGCAACTTAATTGACAGTCACATTTTTATGTGTGACAGCGAAATAAGTCTACACTTAAATGTCTTCATATTTTTTTCTGCTAGGGACCACACAGTGGGGCAAAGAGAAGATAAAGTTGGAAGAAATTTGAAAAAATCCTTTTATGAATTGATAAGACAGCAAAAGACTTTTTAGTTTTGTAGTGTGTTAACAATACATACCTTCAACCAAACCTTCAGTCAGGATTACGACCTAGTTTATCACACTACTTATGTTGTGTGTGTTAATTTTTATACATGAATGGCGGGACCTACAGTTTGAAAATGACTACGAACGCCAGATTTTTGAGAAACTTTTCATAGCAATTTTATTTACTCTCAGAGATTTTGCCACAAATCTGCAGTTTCCTGCCTGTGTTGACTTATTAGACGTGAGAGCGTGGTTCAAACCCCATCTCAGACATCTTGAACAATATGAAGAATTTGCCCGTGTTGGCTTAATAGACGTGAGACAGTGGTTCACACATCTTGAACAAAATGAAGAATTCCTTTCAGCAGTTTGCTGCCTAAAGCTTTGAAGAATATGTTTGACGAGAGCACTGTGCCCCTCATTTTGAAAAGCATTTTCAGTTTTCTTAGATTGGGGATGCAGGGTTGTATGATTGTATATATTAGGAGGATATTTTAGATGAACGCTACTATGGAACTAACCTGAAATGAAACATTTTCTGTAGGAAACATTGCCGTACTCTTAGTCTAGTTTCAAAAAAAATTATGACATTTGCTGCATTTTTATGCAAATTTTTGTGAATTAAGCCCACTGTACTTGATGTGCAACACAGATGACTGATTCTTATGGTTAATGTTAGACAAACGTTATCTTTGAACCTCTTTTTTGTTTCTGTTGCGCAACCATGTAAATCCCAAAGGTCACAGTGAAATGCAAACAAATGAACAAATTTCTAGCAATTAGACAATTCGCAATGTGCCACCAAAAATGTGAACAAACGAAGAAGAAGAAGTTGGACAACACTAGCAAATAAAAGAAAAATTTTGTGGCAGAAATTCGCGAAACACTAACCAACGAGACAACAAAAAAAAAAAAGCTAATGATACGCGCTATTCGATATGCTTCAAACGGTATTAATTACTAGAACGACATGCATATTTCGAACTGCCACCTCCAACGCATGTCAAGTCAAGTCAACTAATGGCATTTGAAAGAAGAACTATTGCTGCTGCTGCTGCTGCTTTACATTATTATTGCTGAGTGAAGTTACAGAAAACAAAACTAAAAAAAAATTTTGTTTAATAAGACCACACGCATTGGCCACTTGGGATAATCTATACGAGATCATTCTATTCATGGTTTAAACCATGTGGGGGACACCCACCTTCAACTTTAAAAGCAAACAATACAGCAGAATCAAGGCTTATTAAACATTGTAACACAAACGCTTGCCAGAATGTTGTTTGAAAATAATTTTATGAGGCAAAAAAACGGTACTATTAAGTAGTTAAGAAAAATCCAAAAAAAAAAAAAAAATGCTGATCTTGGCTAACAACAATAATAGCCTTTTATTTGGCTTTAGTATCGCTAGTTAAAATGATGCTTTGTTTGGCAGCTCTTTTCCTAGGTTTAATGAAATGAATTGTTCTCTGTTCTCTGTTCTCTGCTGTACAAAGCAAAGTTATTGACAACTTAAAGAAAAACTCCAATAAAATCTTTATTTATTGCTAAAATCCACACACACAACCACTATAGAAAAAAACCAAGAAAATTCATTTCAAATTAATTTTAAAATGTTTTCCTGCAACCTGCAAGGAACTGAACAGGTTGACCAAAATTATTGTCAACGACTACACCTAACACCTTTAACAAGTCATTGAACAGAAAAAACAGAAAACCCTGGACAATTGTATTGTTTTGTTTTGGGGGGGGTGCAGTGATAGGCCTCTTTGTTCTAGCCATCAACAATTAAATGATTAATGCGATTTCTATCAAATTTTCTATAAAAATCAGAAAACGAAAAGGATCATAAGTTGAGAGGGAAAGTAAAAAAAAAACAAACAAACAAAAAGAATACAAAGACAAAGCCATTGACAACAATAGACTTTTAGGAACCTTCACTTATCCTAGAAGACAAGTTGACATTTCTCATTTTCTGACTAAAAGTGAGTGTGTGCATTTCAAATAAGCACCTTAAAAGCAAGTGTTGCTTTTGTTCTATATCCAGCATGATTATCACAAACACTTGATCACCGCTGTACCAAAACATGACTTGATTTTTAAAATCAAAATATTTTGGCTATTTTATGTCTGGTTTGATTGCATTCTCTCTCTCTCTCTCTCTCTCTCCTCCTTCTTCTCATCTTCCAAAAAACATCTCTTTTTAATCATATCCCCTGGGTTAAAGATAAACACGCTGAAATGCGTAAAAATCTATTGTTAAAGAGCAAAAAACCATCGAAAAACATGCACAAAAAAATTTAATTTATGGCACAGCAAGGGGCAAAATAAACAATGTTTCTCAGTAATTAATATTAAGGGTGTTCAAGGCATATTGCGAAGGAATTTTTAAAAAATTTCCTTCCGCTTGATTCCTTAGCTGCAGTATAATCTGCCGCCATTTCATAAGACATACAAAACAGATTACAACTCGTAGATGTTTGATGCAACCTCTACAATTAAATCGATTGTGCTTACTGCACTAGAAACAATCCTTTTTTTGAATTCTTGAACATTTTTAATTGATGAACTCGAATGACACAAAGTCTCCGTAGTTTAGTAGGTTGACGTATTAGACGAGAACCAATTACATCTCGAGTAAAATGAAGGTTGAAAAAATGTATTTATTCGGGGACTTCTTCTCTCAGCAGTCTTTGGCAAAAACTCTGAGTGTGTTGTCTTCTGGCAAAAACTCTGAGTGTGTTGCCTTATTAAATGTAAGCACATGGCTTAAATCCAAGCTCAGTTTTTCACGAACAAAAACTAGCAAAAACTCTGACAAAAAAAAAAATAAAATTGCCAGGAAAAGTTTCTCAAAAATCTGCCGTTTAGAGTCGACTTTAAACTGTAAAATTTCCACGCACAACATAGGTGGTGTGAGCAGCTAGGTTGTAGTCCCCACTAAATGTATGTAAGTAAGTATACCATGCCATAATAATTTCGTTTTTTGTCGTATAACAAGAGAATAGTATTCGCCGTAGACTAGTAAGTAGTGTGTTGGCTTATTAGACGTGAGACCGGTTCAAACCACAAAAGGAAATATGAAAGAAATATTTCTTCTGCGACTTTCTCTCTGCAGATTTCTGGCAAAAACTCTGAGAAGTAAAATAAAATTGCCATAAAAAGTTTCTTAAACATCTCCAGTAGGTTCCGCCACTCATGTCTCAAAAAATAACGCACCACAACACAAGTGATGTCAGAATCTGGGTGTAATCCTGACTAAAGGGTTGTAATAATCAATGAAATAAGGAAGGAAGTAAGGCGTACAATATTGCGATTATTTCGATTTTTGTTGGAAGCAAGAGTACAAAAAACCTTTCTCTCACTGTGTTGGCCAAAGTAGTCCGATGTCCTGTTGCATTAACAACACCCGGGGATCTTGAATTGTGGCAGTAAGAGATATCCCTTTGCCTAATAAATAATACGCCCACAGATGTGGTTCTGGTACTACAAATACAGGTTCACTAACCTCATCTCTGTACCCTTAAAAGTATTCATTGTAACAAAGGCTGTCAAATAGTTGAGTTTCAATTATCCTAGTGTGTTAATATCCAGTAGTGCGTGTGCACGAGAATACCCTTAATGTTTAAATTAATTAATTAAACAATCGATTTAATTCTAAAATTATAAATCCATACTCCAAAAAAGCAAAATTTCTAACACGTTCTTGAACAGAAATCAATTAGACATGCCAGTCAATTGATGTAATTCTACAAAATAAAGAAGGCATTCAATAAAAAACGTGTCGAAAATTTATACAACAATAATATCACAAATGATAAAATGAATTTCAATTCTCTACCAATTCTCCTCGTCTTTTTTCTGTTGATCGGCAATCTTAAAGAAATAAAATCGTGATCGTTAGAAATATGCTTACAAGTGATCTACACAGGAACAAACCTATTAAAAAAACAATATGATGGCAAGGCAGATTATTTTTGAATATTTTCTCAAAATGGAAGACAAAAAAAATTGTATGAAATTTAAGACAAAAGGAAAAATCGTCTAGAACCATGATTAAAAATTTACGAAATAAAATTTGTGAAAAACCGATAGGTGGTCGGTCTCGTTGATCCATGGCACATTAAAGTCTTTTTTTTAAAACAATTTTTTTAATAATTTTTATTAAAAGAAAGAAAAAAACCATTTAACAAACAAAATAAAAAAAAAATAATTTTGTGAACAAAAGACCAAACTGCAGTTTCATTTTATGACAAATAAAATTTATATTAACATAAAAAAAAAAGAATTCTTTATAAAACAGGCCATTTGACGCCATAGGCTTAGAATAATCATTAAAAAAAAATAAAATTTTTATTTTCTTTTTTTTCTTCCCTTCTTCTCACAATTTATTACATTTCTTTGTTTAAAAACAAAGAAAGCTTTCCTTTCAAATTTATTTCATTTCTTCTTGCCCCTCTCAATCCGCTTCCTTTTCTCTTCGCCCTCTAATCCCTTCTTTTGGTTTTTTATTTTACATTTAAAACGTTCAATTAATTGTGAAAGTAGGCGTGCCACAGCGATCAGCATCTTCATCGCTCAGACCTCATCATTATCAAAAGGTGTTGTTATCCCTTAAAAATATCTCGTATAATATTAAGCTTTTAAAAGATCAAAACTCTACAACAACAACAACAATAATAATAATAAAAAAATATATGCCGCCGCCATCACCTTATTTAAACACACAAAAAAGGAGGTGGTAAGTACAGAGCTGGAAAAGAATGAAATCTTATAACATTTGTTTGGGGGGAACATTTCTGTGTCGCAACATTCTTCAATGGCAAGTTCAAAGCTACAAAGTTGCTATTTGGAGGCTTGATGCTGTCTGATAATAATCATCAGAAAGAAGTTTTGAAGAAACTGTTTGTATATATGCAAACTATGCGGCATTTTTTCTGAATAATGGGGTCTAGGATGACGCTGAAGGAATAATTTCACTCTGTAAGACCGAAAGAGTTGCATAGGTAGCTTTAAGAAGTCTTAAAAGAAGGAAAAAAGTGTTAAAAAGTACAGCTTTAAAGGTAAAAATATCGACAAGGTAGGACACTCTAACCTGAGAAGAACTCTAATGATTTTGATTAGAATCAGTCCAAGAACAAGGTCTTTTAAACTGGCTATTATTTGTACAATTTCAGAACTGACTTAAGTTTAGGAAAATCGATTTACAAAGGCTCTGCTGTAGTAAATTTAATTCTTGGTTATTTGATTCCAACATAGTGTGCCAAATGTGTAAAGATTTAATACCTTCACACTTCTGTTTAATAAGGAAGCTTTTCTACACTCTGTTTGCATGTGATACGCCGCCAATATATGCCGACAAAAACTGTTTTCAACGCCAGTTTCCATATAGTAAAGGAGCAGTTGAAGAAGAAGAATAAAATCCAGTGCTTAACTGAACTGCTATTTCAGCAGCGAAGGCGTTTACATGATATTTTTTATTCTTCAACAACAACAACTACAAGAAATAAAAATTGCAACGAACAATAAGAACCAAAGAACAGTCTTGGCTTCACATAATGTTTAAAGATCTTTTACAAGAACAACACAAAAAATCAACCACAAACCAGTATCCCTTCAATGATCTTTACAATCTCTGGATTCGATTAATTTTCGCATTAAAAATGGGAAAGGAAAAACGAAGAAGAAGAAGAAGAAAAAAAATATTTTTAACAAATGGTCTTTGCGATATGGATGAGCCCACCACCTAAAACCAAACAAGAGATGGAGGCAGAGACAGAGGCCGGGGCAGGGGTTGTAGATAGAAATAATAAACGCTATCACATGTACAACCAGACTCCTCCTTTTGTGGCATTGTTAATGCCAGTGTTAGTTGGGTTTTTAAGCTGCTGACGATCATCATTCTCATCACACAGGCATCATCATCATCATCAAACAGCATCTGCATCAATATCAGCATCTGTAATGCAATCAGCCTGCTTAAAAGGATCGAGTCAATCCAGTCCAGTGTTATTGTTGTTGTTGTGGTTGTTGTCTGTCGTCTGTCGTCTTGCGCAAAGACCTTCTTGGCGATTTAAGCTTTGTGGCTGTGTTTTCTGTGGGCGCGGTAATGAAATCAAATTAAGCAAGTGCATGTTACAGCCTACAAAAGTTGATTCAGTTTTTTCTTTTTTTTTTCATCTTCATTTTCATTTTCTTTGCAGTTTTTCTTAATTTTAATTTTTCTTTTGGAATTTTTTTCTGGTTGTGGTCTGTGTGTGTTAAGAAAATAATTTGTCGGGCTTTAATTTTTGCAGGTTCCTTCTCCTTTTTTTTTATTTTTGTTTGTAAGCCAAACAGGATTAGATGCTTAAGATAGCTTGTAAGCGGCAATCAGCGATTAAAATATTGAATAAAAAAAAGAAAAGCTTAAAATTCATTGGCGATTAAAAACGCTGGAAAATAAATGGAAAATCATTTGGAAGTAATGCCTGCTTCTTTTTAATTGTTAATTAGATTTAAAGGAGTTTGGAAAATATATTTTAAATGAAAATGCCCAAACGGAAGTTGCGACTATAAATAGAAGCGTAGAGAGTATGCGTTGCTATGCTATCAGGTTGATTCATCAACGTACAGCTTAAATGCATTAACGTTTGAACGTTTATTCATTACACTAATGGTGTAAAGTTGCATTTAGCGAAGAGTTTTCAAGTTTAGGGGACAGAAAAAGTCTTCAGAAATTAAAACTGAAGTATTTTCGTAGTATTTTTCAATGTGAATCGATACATTGCAAAAAAATTTTTCAAAAAAAACTTTTTTTCTCTCCTGCCATTCAGTTTTTCCAGCTCTGCAGGTCTTTTTGCTACTGAAAGAGGTTCTAGAATTATAGAGCTACCAAGTCTTTTAAACAAATAAGCAATAAAATAAAACTAAATCGGATAGAAAATGGACTCATGGGGGAATAAAGCTAGTGGGCTTAATAGCCATGGTAAAAGGGTTTCCTTACGGGTTGAAAATCACTTGGGACCGGAGGTATTGTCGGTCGAAACTAATACAGGCGACGAAGCTAAACATCTTCATCCAAAAAATGCAAGTTATCGGACTGGAAAAATTGCAAGTCATTCGGCCCAAACAAACGGAAGTTATCGAACACAAGAAATGGAAGCAACTCACAACAAAAGCAATCTTCTGACAAAAAAGACGTGCAAGGGAGAATTCTGCGCTGATTTATACCAGAAAACTTTTTGTTGTGGCATTTGAAGGAAATTCTAACTTCTTCGCCCTATATCTCCTAGTCCTAAATAGTTTTGAAATTCTTGAAGACAAGTATGTTGTCCCTATGAAGTTGCCTTACGACTTATCTTAAAAAAAGCAGGGGATATATTCATCCGCTGCTGACACTTCCATGCGGCGAAATGCATGGTAGAAAGAGAAGAAAATTAGTCTCTCAATTTTACCTCCAAAAACAAATAGAATACGACACAAAACTATTCTTGTGGTAAGAGTTCTGCAGCTTCCACAAATAATTATGCATTAAAAAACTTCAATTAAAATTTATTAAAAGCAAAAAAACTGAAATAATTTGAAAATAATCATGCAATAAAATGACATTTTTTAAGCAGAAAAAAAAAAGGAAAAAAAAGCAAGAAAACGCAGCCTTAATGAAGTGACAGTCCAGACCCCATCATTTCCATTTCATTTCATTTTATTTGTTTTTTGGGTTTTATTTCAACAAACAAATATGTTGAATTTCACAGTAAATCAAATGCTTCCTTTTCCTTTTTTAGTTCCCGTTTTTTTTTTTTTGATGGTTTTTAATTGGTTTCCTTTCACACGCCATTGTGACAACATTCGCTTGCCCTAACAATTTATTTTTTTGTTTTATCTTCTCTGGATTACAAAAACAACAACAACAGCAATACTATAATAATTTAAAACATAGAAAGGACAGCAAAAAAAATACAGAAAATAAAACACAAAAGAGCATCCTTGGTATACAACATTTGGCATACAGACTGTCGGTATTTGACTAGCACAAATACAGTTCTGGGGAAGATGGTGTTGCACAGCAGTTATTATATTTGAAAATCAACATTTGTTTAGTATACGACCCAATACTGCCTCAAGTATCCAAACAAAATGAAGAAAAACTAGCTCAAAAGGTTCTCCTTTAGCAATATATTGTATCTCGTGCCTAATTACAGCATCCAAGTATTAAAAAGGAATAAAAGTTTCGTTGAAACCATAGCTTTACATGTGTTTTATTTAACTTTACATTCAAAGTGCATTTATTTTAATTCACCACAGTGTATGAGTGTACAACAACGAGAGAAAAATTACATGAGAATATAAAAAAAGGATGGCTAGTATGTTTGTTGTAATTCGTGGTTGAATGTCACCAAATTGTTGTATTGCAGTCGTCATTGTCTTCATCATCGTCATCGTCATCCGTCATCATTCATTGTTAACGTAGTATTGGTTTATATTCTTTGCCACAGACAGTTTCACATGGGTGGTGTTCTAGCTGTATGTACAGACGTTAAGTGTGCTTGCAAGCGAATGCTTTGTGTTGATAATGTACAAGTAGTGTGTGTGTTGTGCTGTGTTGGCTGGGTTATTAATGTTTTGTGGTTGTGCACACGCCTTAATCATTATTTCTGTTGTAATTGTATTTGTTGTTGTTGTTGTGTGTATATTTCGTCAATTGAGACACTTTTTCTATTTTTTTTTCTTTGTTTGTTTGTTTCTTTTGCTATCATTTACAACACCACACTCCCTCTTTTGTTTATATTCGGGGTTTACAGTTATTTTGTTTCTCTTTGTATTTTGT
>QOCX01005387.1:0-12913 GCA_005959815.1 Sarcophaga bullata | reverse complement strand
ATCCAAAGCTTCGTCTTACTAACTTGGGCTAAAAAACAATTTATCTTTAAGGTCAGGGAGAACTCTTAAGAATAAATACCACTCTTCACTTACCTTGATTATTAAATGCTTCAATAATAACTGCATCTTAGAATATGATTTCTCATTTCCAAAGTAGTCTAATGTTTGAACAGCATCCTCAATACAACAAAAACAAATCATTTTTGTTAAAATGTTAATAATCTTCTATTTGTAAACAAATCAGTGAATTTCATTTAATGTTTTTGTAATGCAAAGTTGCAGACATTAATTCTTCGGAGTTGCAAAATTTCCTTTAAATGCAATACACAGTGCGTGAAAATAGAAGACATGCTGGTGTAACTGAAACATTGAATAGACCTACATTTTCAAAAGTGGTTGCCAACTTTAAAATAGGTTTAATAGAAATGTACTCCGTAATCCCAGCCAATAATTTGTAATTTGTTTTTTCCGATTTACGAAACCTATTGTATTACAATAAAAATGTATAGTCTATGTTAATTATTTTCATCGCTCTGGCATCATTTTATTTACATAAAATAAAGCTCTTGTATATATATTGCAAAAGGTAGTACTCAAAGCAGAATAAAACAAATCATATATAGTCAACCGGCTGAAATTGTTTTTCTTTTTATATTTTCTAATTAAACGCAAAGGTTGATATAAATTCAAAAAAATATATTTAATATCATACTATACATACAAATATAAAACATTTGTTCAACATTTACAATAACTTAGTTATTAGTCAAGTTTTTCTACAAAATTAACAGCAGTGACGTGTCGACTTTTTTACTTTTAGAACAAACCAACATGATTACCGACGTTCAATTGGCCATATTCTCTAACGTTCTGGGAGTATTCTTATTCCTTCTGGTTGTTTTGTATCACTACATAAATGCCAATTCTACCAGCAAGTATGTTGTCTAAAACTTTACTTTGAAAATAAATATTAATTTAATGTTTTTTTTCCAGAATAAGCTCAAAAAATAAATAAATTGTAGAACTTTTCATATTTGTATGTTTATTCAATAAATAATTTAAAAAATAAGAAAACTATGGTCTCTATTATAGCTATCTAACGCTTCCTTTAACGTATCCATATTTTCCAATGTTTTTTCCGCCATTTTATGCTTAGAATCGTTTCGGCCACGGAAAGTCCTTTCTTTTGGATGACCAAATGAGATAAATTTGAATACTTTATTTACATTGAGAGGAGGATTTTTATCTTCCTCTGTCATAACCAAGTCCATTTGAGTTTGTTCCTCCTTAGGTAGGCTGCTTTCTTTACCCTTGAGATTTTTATGTGCCATATCGAATCTGAAATTACTTGGAAATTTATGATCCTTAATGCAATGCTCTTTTCGGTCCTGAGGATTCAAAAATTGTTCTTGGCATTCTTCTAAATAGCATTTGTACAAACGTTCTCCTCTATCTACTCTGGCTTTAAAATAAGAGTCATGCTGTTCTGAGAGGTGTAAATCCAACAAATGTTCTGTTGGTAAAGGTTTCCTACATTCGGAGCATATAAAACGATGCATTGTATTATAATGACTCTGATAGGAGCAGACATTGCCGAAAATCATATCACAGCCACACACATTACAAAATATTTGTTTGGTTAGACTGCTGACAGTGGAATTGGACGGTTCACATTTTATGTCATCGAATTCACAGTTACTAATGGCTCCCAATTTTTTATATGTCTTCAGGAGGTTTGTGTTACTTGTTGTAAAAAGTTTGTTATCAGGGCTTAGATAGCCCTCAGGTATATTTTTTAATAAATCCAAAATTTCACCAGAATTTAACATGCTTATTATCTTAAATTGTAAATAAAAAAGAAATAATGTAAACAGAAACCACACTTGCACTTAGGCGAATACTCTTCAATAAGTGAACATTGGCAGCACTGCGCAAAATAAAAAAGCAAATGTACAGTATTGAGAATAAATGGTATGCTTGCTTTTTGCTGCCTGCAAAACTTATTTTATAAACTGAAAGCAAAGATTGCTCTAATGAAAAGTTTTCCTCTGTAAAAAGTAAAAATACTACGACATTAATTAATTATCTTCATTTATTTATTATTAACAGTTTTTGCAATGTAAGAAGGGTCGGTGATAAAGCAAAATTTATAAAGTGAATGCCCAATATACGTTCAATCTAAGGACATCTGTTTCCAAAACAACAGAGTTTTAAAAGTATGAACAAATTGTTTACCATTTATTTAAAGTACTTTCAAATATATTGCGCCAAGATACAAGTACAAGCCCTCGTAGAAATAAATTTATTCCAGAATTAAATTTGTACTTCTGCAAATCACATAATATAAGAAACAACGTATAAAATTCATATTTTCACTATTTGAAGCAATTATTCTTTTAACTTATTTTTAAACCAGAAGGTAAAATACAGGCCACAAAATATTTTCTATCATCACCTCCCTCCATATCAACACTAATTTGAGGTTATGACATAACAAAGTAGGAAAAAATTTGTTTCGGTTTTGTTTTATTTTTCCCAATTTAGAAGTTTGTGGTTATTAAATACGAGCTTTTTTTTAAATATTATAAACAAATGTTACACAAAAACACTTGCAAACGCATTTATTACACCCCCAGCTTTACCTCATTATGATATACATGAGAAGTGAAGGCTTTTCGGTGTTGATAGGCTGGGCGAACGAATGTTGTTTAATGGTATTTGTAGTTCCTGTGGTGTCTCATCTTGCCGTAGTTGATGGCATGGCACTAGGAAAAATGTCATAGCAACAGCAAGTAATTTGGAGAGAATGGAGCATACCAGCCACGCTGGGCTGCACATACTTATGTTTGCCTAACGCCACCAGGGCACGGCTCATAGACCGCCGCAATAGCACTGGGAGTCCTTATTGCGGCGTCCAAACCAGGCACCTAATTCACCCAATTTTACTTGGCCAATGGAACATCAGCTGTAGAAAACACAGTGGAAAGACCACTTATTACCGTTTCTCTTATTACGTAATGTTCATTTATTTCTAGAGGAATTATATCCTTACCTTTGCCATAGTAACGGGCTGGTCGTAAGGACCATGTACTTTTGGATTGTATTCACTTGGATAATCACCGAAAGCCATCGTTTTTCTAAAAAATATATTTATTCGTTTAATATTAGTTTTTTCTTTCTTTTTTTTTTTTTGACAGAAAAAGTATGTTGCCTTACCTGATTCCACTAAGACTGTCAGTGATGACAAAGTATTACACCACAGAAGAATGTCAATTGGAATTTTTTCAAAAAAGTGATGACAAGTTTTTGTTAGTTAAAATCCTTTTATATTTAACCCCTCATGATCAAATAATATAGGAATGGTTCAAAACAATGATAAAAAAATAAAACAACTATTTGTTTTGAAAGAAATACATGCGTGTAAAAAAATGATATAAAATGTAAATAGTTATTATTTCTTTCTAACACTCTGGCCAAAAAAAATTTATCTAGCATTCAAACTTCAATATCTGTTTTTTGTATTAAAAATTTAAAAGTATATATAGTATTTGTATGAAATATATTTTTATTCTGTTTATAAAAGATAAAGAAATAGTCCTGAGATAATGGAAACGAGCAGCTGTATTAAATCCTTGCAGATTTTGAATTTAAATAAATCATAACATACCAATGGAGCATATATGTTCCTCTACGTATATTCTAAAAAACTTAGCAACCCTTATGAATTCTTAAAAAGTTAACGGTTTGTGCAGATTTTTTTACATGTTCCTATGGGATGCATTGTGTAAGTACTAAAAATTGCACTTATTTGGTAAATTGAGAATTAAAACAAAAACAAAAGAGTGCTTTTTCCAAGAGCACAACAATAACAACAAGGATGAATGGCAGTATTTTATTTTAAATTGCAATTAAAGCTATGCCTAATTTTCATAGCGAGAGATTGAAGTGAGAAAGAAAATTGATCATTTAGCAACAGACATAAACTATTATTTTGCGGATAGATGATTGACATTTACCAACTGCCCTTCATCGATATTGACCTAAGTTTTAAAGTGTAATTCGGAAAATTATGAACCACATGGATGCAGAAGGTGTATCTAATGACGAAACAACAATAATTTCAGAATTGTTAAATTCCGCCGAAGCATTGCAATCCTCAGTGAATCTAAATCAAATTCAACTGCAACGAATAGATGAACCGATTTCTTTACAAAATAATAGTAATAAAAGCAATATAATTACGCTGCCTTTAACAGAATGCAACAATGTTAAACTTTCCATTGATGACACTGGTAATGGCGAAGTCATCCATAATATTCAGTGTGGGGATATAGCAGATGTAAGTAAACTGCAACATATACGCCATGTGCATATACCCTATATATTGAATGGTGAACTCTATCAAATACAAACACAAGATGGTGAGAATGTAACTGTCAAGTGTTGTCATTGCCCTCCGGATAGAGTTTACAGGGGTAGTGTAAGATCAACTGGAAATTTTCATATGCATATCAAGGTGGGTTTTTCTAAACTTTAAATTCGTATGAATTATTGTTTGTTCATTGTAGAGGCGACATCCTGATTTATTGGAAAAACTGCACAATATGAAAGTCAACGCTTTGCTGGAACGTCGCGATCGTTTAATGCGCAATCGCAAAATGATTCATCGCTCAAATCGCAATCGTCCTGCGGCTATTGTTGATCCTACTGTCAGTGCAGATTGTGTTTATAAAAGTGAAGATAAGGCTAATGTAATGGTAACAACAACTGATTCTCAAATCAATGGATTCAACATCTGAACTCAGTTTAATGCATACGCACAAGTAAAGATAAGAAACTGTTTTTCAACGGTCATCAAATGCAGCAACGGAGGCCGAATTGCGTAACGTAAGTAAAATCTAAGGAATATTAAAAATAAAACATTCGAAAAGTTAAAAGATATAAAGAAATAATCTTTCATTTAAAGTATTATTAAACAGCGTTTTATGTAAATCAAAGTAAAACTATAAGGAAAGACATAGACGTTAGATGTTCTTAATCGAAGACGATTATAGGCAAGTGTTTCCTTCAATTAGAAACTATCACAGAAGTTTAGAAATTCGTTTCCAATTTTGGCATCATATACATACATACACGCATAAAACAACCACTATCTCAATGTACTTAATGTACTTCAATTATTTATCGTGATAGAAATTCAATTGGGTCTACGTAATATTAATTTGTAAATTCTTAAAACGCAACAAAGTAAATATTCTGAAACATGTTAGTTGGTTTTAAAGTGTGTATGAATGTGTGTACACCATTTGTTTTTAAAATTTTTAAAACAATTCTTTTTAGCGCAAACATTTTAAAGAACTAAATATATTTTTATATAGATAAACAAAGTAATTTTTTATTCTTAGTTTTAAAAACAAACAAGAAATTAATACGAAATTGTCACACTTTAATTTTCTTATTCCTTATGGTATATTTACATTTTCTAGTGGAACAATAATGGTCCCTATGCCAATATGCCGATAGACAAATTGACAAGCGATGCTGCTGACCAACCTATAAATTATAGTTTAAAATCACAAGAGAGTAACGAAACTCATACACCCATGTCTTCTTCGCATCAGCATCCACAACATGTGCAAAGACAAGAGCAGAATGTATGTATTGTACTATTTTCACGTCTCTCAAATAAGATCCACAAAATAACTGTTTGCTCTTATATATTCAAATATATATTTTTAGATCCTACCCACATGCGTTAGATACATTAACAAATTTAAATAAACTAACCACAATCTTAAAAAATAGTGCAACTGGAAAAACTGAACATTCATGTGAAAATCATACAAACACAAGAAATTTATCAATATCGACATCATCTATTTCTATATCATGTCCCAGTGTAATAAGCAGCTTTTCAAGTAATCATCAATATGATTTGGATAACCATCAGCAATGTAGTGATATTCCTGAAAAACATGGTCATTTGGCCATAGTGAAACCAGAGCATTTGTTGGGCACGGACAGTAAAGCTATTGATCTTAGTATTCATACAGATTCTGGTATATTTTCAAACTCAGATGATGATGACGGCGTTATTAGGCAAAATAATGATACACAAAATAATGGTAACAATAAAACTAGTAATAGTAGAGCTGGTTCTCGATTGACAAACAGTGCCACTCATACCAATGGTGGTTGTAACGATGGCTGCAATAATAACAANGGTTCTCGATTGACAAACAGTGCCACTCATACCAATGGTGGTTGTAACGATGGCTGCAATAATAATAAAAGAAATACATGTAACGATAGTTTAAAGTGGCAAGAATTATTAATGCAAGTTGAGAATTCGTTGCGTGATATACAACGTGAAATGAATGTACGTAATCAAATTGAATCTAATCGTATGTTTTTAGATATTGCCAAATTTAAGTTCTTACATCCAGGTTTTCAGTTTAATTTTTAAGATTATTTTCAACTAATGAAACTCTTAGATATAAAACAAAATTATCCAATACTTATTCTCAGAAAACTTAAGAATTAATAAATAAATTGAATAACAATTTCGTGGGGTCACAAATCAATTTGTGAATATTTTACAATATTATTTGTTAATATACATATAGTTTTGAAATAAAACATTTATTTAGTGTTTAAATCACATTTTAATTTAATTAAAAAGGAATACTTAGTGACAGGATAAAATAAGATAATTCGCACCGTGAATTAATCTTATATAGTCTAAGTTCTGCAGAAAATTTTTTAAATCTAAATTCATTTTTGATTTTAATATACACTACCGATTCTAAACAGAATCTTATCCATTTTTATTTTTTACTATACTTTATCAATTTGTATTTTAATTACAATTATGAAAACTTTATTTTTAACAAATACATTTTTAAAAATGATTAGATTAATTGATATAACCAAAGGGAAGCTATTAGTTAGAACAGTATGTGATATTTCGCTATCAATCACAGATAACTTATACTTTTGCCCCCATTAACAGTGCGGACTCTTACACCAGTCAAAGGGTTAATTGTTCTATTGCTCGCGAATGCAACCCTGTATGAAAAATGCATTATTTTGATTCTGTTTTGTAATTTTTTGTTTGTTTGCTTCTTATTTGTGTTCTTAACATCAGTTCTTTCCCCATTTGCGGTGGGAATTTACTTTAATGTAGAATAATTTATACTTTGTTTTATTGTCCTAATTATTAAATGTAAATAAAAGTCTAAAAATGGCAGTAAATAGTGATAAGGAAATTTTAATAAATCTTGACGATGACGACCAACACTCAGAAAATATTACAACTGAAGAAATTACAAATAATGCTAGCAAGTGTGAGGATGTGCAAATGTTATCCAGTTCCTTTGATGAAAATAAAGAAGTGCCATCTACGCTTGAAGGCAGTGTTCCATTTAAAAAAAACAAAGAAAAAATTAGCATCGAAAACATTAATGAACCAATTGTAAGTAATATACATTAAAATTTAAGGGGGCATTACTTCCTGAATGCATGACTCATGTGCAGTTGTAAATCCATGTTTTAGGTGTTTAAAACATCAGCCAAACTACGTCAAAATGATAGCAACAACATCGATATGCCAGGGACATCACAAGCTTCCCAAGTACCGCTGTTACGGCAACAGCCTATGCCACAACAACAACTCGCATCGCAACTGCAGCCTGCATCGCAACTGGGGCCTGCATCGGAACAGCAGCCTGCATTACAGCAACGACCGACATTTCGTGTAAGATCGCGTACAGCTGCATTAAATGAAGCGACCGTTGATCAAGGAGAAACATACGAGGTATGTATATTATATTTAATTATTATTTATGTATACGATATACACATAACATAAAAGTACACATGGTGGAGTTTAATCCATAGAGTCCAAGTAAATGTAAGGGAAAGTCGTTAAGTTTCTTCTGCAGAAGTATGGCATCGCAACAACAGTAATTTTTTACTCGATGCAGTTTTGGTTTCAATTTCATTAAACAGAAAGAATATCTAATTTTGTATTTCCGTCTGTTTGGAATAATACTTTTCAAAAGTAAAGTGTACATGTAATAATATAAAGAGTAGCTTAAAGAACAGAATACGTTTCCAATTTGATATTCAAGTAAGAGAAGGTATAACTTATTTTAGTGTTTCTTTAACACAAAAAAAAAAAAGAGTCAAAGTCAGTCAGATGAATCCCAGTGTCGTTACGATGACTAAGTTTGATTCAACAGAAAAGTAATGCTGTGCATCTTATAAGTTTTCCCGAGACTGTATACTACGTGCTACCCATTTACAACTAAAGTATAAAATGTGTTCTAATAGGGTAATGCTAGGTAACATATTTGGTAGAGAGTTTTTTCATCCATTACAGATCGGACTTGGCACATTGACTTTACCACATGAACACAACTTTTTTATTTCAGAGTTTAGATTATGATGTGTGCGAGAACGTTTTATTTCAAAAGGAACAGGAATTGTCTAGCAGTAGTCGTTTTTCCTTGCGTAAAGATATAATACGTTGGATTATATTTATACAAATCGGTATTATAACTGCATTGATTGCTTGCGCTATTGATATCATTATTGAAGAGTTATCAGCCAGAAAATATGAATTCCTTAAATATGGTAAGTACAGCTAAAGGACTAAATTATACATTTGGCAATTCAGAACTGAGAATTTGTTTTGAAATCCAACTTTTATCTTCTGTCGCAATATGCTGTTTAGGAAAATGTCCATATTGCTTCATGTTACTTAAATTTTTATAAGAAAATTGATTATAAATCTTTTTAGCTGTTGATACCAATGTTCCTCATGATACAATTCAACTGGCGACTTAGCGTTGCCTTAATTTATATTGGAATGGGTCTCAGTATTTTACCCTTGCTAGGAGCGGCGTATGGTTACATATTGTAGAGCCTATAACCGCCGGCACGCGCATTCAAGTGAAAAGTTATTTAAATGGTGTTAAAATACCACGTATTGTTAGAATTAAAACATTGGCCATTAAAAGTATAGGTGTGGTCACGTCAGTTGTTGGTGGTTTAGCTGGTGGAAAGGTTAGTTTATATCTGGAATTTGCCGTTATGTATATGAAATTCAATAAATGTGTTTATTATGGTTTTTAAACTTTAGGAAGGCCCTATGATTCATGCTGGTGCGGTTGTGGCAGCTGGTATATCACAAGGCAAAAGTACAACATTTGTTAAGGATTTTCGTGTGTTCAAAGCATTTCGCGATGATCACGAAAAACGTGATTTTGTTTTGGGCGGTGCAGCTGCTGGTGTAGCTGCGGCTTTTGGTTCACCCATTGGTGGTATGCTGTTTTCACTTGAAGAGGCTGCAAGTTTCTGGAATCAGAATCTTATTTGGCGTACATTGGTGGCATCAATTATTAGTTCGTTTACATTAAACATCGTGCTGTCAGCTTATCATGGTTTAAGTGATTTCACTTTCACTGGCCTTTTCAATTTAGGCAAATTTGAACAACCACTTACCTTCGATTACTTTGAGTTGCCTATATTTATGTTGTTCGGTATAACCGGTGGCCTACTCGGTGCTGCCTGGAATAGTTTAAATACGAAAATTAATAAGTTTCGAGCAAGATTTGTGAAATTTAAATTTAGCCGCGTACTTGAAGCTATGCTAGTTTCAGTTGCAGGAGTATCATTGGCATGTGCCATGATTTATTTTATAAACGATTGTCGTCCACTTGGCAATGATCCAACGGATTATCCAACTCAGGTATGTAATAAACGTTTTATAATACAATATAATGAAAGAAACCTTTCTTAATATTATGCTGCTTAAAAATTTTTAAAATTGCATAGTGTTCCTATGACTTTTCCAGTGTTTAATTATAATAAAATTTGTTTTTAGTTATTCTGCGAGGATAACGAATACAATGCTGTAGCAGCTTTATGGTTTCAAACACCAGAAGCCACAGTTCGTGCATTGTTCCATGATCCGCCAGGTATTTTAATTTATAGTTTTATACTACAACAAAAAACAACATAAAATTATTTGAAAATATTATCTCATTATTCCTGAATTATACTGTAACAGAGTTTACTATTATTTTTTTGTTTTTGTTAAGGATTTTGTTTTAATTTATACGTCTAGAATATAATTAACTTTAATCATGCTTACAATACATGTGTATAATTTTACTTAAAAAGGTTCGCATAAGATTCTGACATTGGCGTTATTCACATTGGTATACTACATTCTATCATGTCTACATTTGGCTTAAACGTGAGTTTAGGTGTATTTATACCCACCGTCTAGTAGGTGCAGCATGGGGTCGTTCAGTAGCCATGATTGCGTTTTATTTCTTCCACAAGCGGTAAGTATTTATTTATTAAACTAATTTCATACAATATCATCTGTCAGAACCAATTTTGTTTTCTAAATTTTTCGTCTCTTTTAGGCTTTTCTACATCCCGGAAAGTATGCACTATTGCGCGGCTGCAAATTTGGGTGGAGTCTTAGCGTATGACCATTAGTTTAACCGTTATTTCTCTTATGGAAACAACTGGTGCTGAGACTTCATTCTTTTTTCCACTCATCATTACTTTAATAAGTGCTAAATGGGTGGGCGACTATTTCAATGAAGGCATATATGATATACAAAATAAAAGAAAATCATGTGCCTATGTTACCATGGGAGCCTTTCCCCACATGTGATGGGTTTGAAGGCCTCAAAAATTATGAGTACTCCAGTTGTTTGCATTAAACTTAGGGATAAAGCTCATTATATCTATCAAATATTAAAATAGTAACAAACATAATGCTTAAACATAATGGCTTTCCAGTCGTAGAAGATGTCGAAGGGGTAATTTTCTTAAATATAAAATTTCTTTTTTTTAAATTTATTTCATTGATTAAATCATTTGTATGTTTTTTTTAGGATGATCGTTCTACTGGTCGTGTATGTGGCATAATATTACGCTCTCAATTAATTGTTATTTTGCTTAAATCATTATATGAAGAAAAGAAACGCTTTTGGATTAACGAGACTACAATACAAACGTTTAGAGATGTTTATCCACGTTATCCATCAATAGAGGTAAGTGAAAAAGCAACCAAATTAATTCAAAATTGGTGGTCATGCTAGACAGGTTAATGTGATTAGTTTACAATTTCAAAATATCTAAATTTTTGTGTTTAAAATATTGTATTAGGTATTGTGAAAGGAATCCTTTTAATTCAATTGTTTTATTAAAAATTGGTTTCCGTTCATGTTGTCGCAACTGATTAATTTTTTCTCAAAAGTCATTCGTTCATCCGCGTAAGGAATGGTTTGATGATTAATTGGCGCTTCTTATATTGTTATTCAATCACTGAAGTATTTTGCTTCAACTCGCGGGGGTTATAGACCGCACTCAGTCATAAATGACTTTTTAAATACTACTAATCATTATTATCACAAAAGCTTGATCGTAAGCGACGTTAATATCTATGCTACGCCACTTATTAGTAAAATTACTGCACACATTATGTCCAAAAAATTGTAGTGACCAAAATGTAATGTATGCATGTAACTAATCCATCAGAAGTATAAAACTATTCACATATTAGTCGACTGATTCGCAGTCACTCAAAATAGAGTGAATCAAGCAATCACGCAACTGCCCAAGAAATTTTGTAATCCAACATCCATCCATCCATTCTTCATAAGGTTTTCTAATTAAATGTAATGGATTTCTTTTAATTCATACACATTTGATATTTTTATTATTATTTTGTAGAAAGTACGCATGCTGGAGGATAAAGTGAACTTTACAGTAAATTTGGACATCTTTATGAATCCTTCACCAGTATGTTCTCGTGAGGTAAGTTTAAATTAATTGTTAAAAAAAATATTTTAAATTTTATTATTAATACTTTTTTACAGCACGATCCGGTGCCCAAGATATTTAACAAATTTCGTGCTTTGGGTTTACGTCATTTAATTGTTGTGAATAGTGAAAATCGTGTGTCTGGCATAATAACCCGTAAAGATTTCTTGTATAAATAGTCGTCTTTTTTTTATCAATATGACATTGACATTTCGAATAATTTTGTGAACATTTTTATGATTGTACATCCTATCGATATTTAAATTTTCGCAATAAAGATTTTAATTTTGTATTAATACTGTTGCGTTTATTCTTAAATCAAACCATAAACAAGTAAAAGTGTAATGTTGTTACATTGCTAATATATTTATAGAAAAATTACCAAGGTGATTAAGTCAAAAAAATTATTTGAAATTGACACTGTATGTTTAACATTCTGGAATAATGAAAATAGTTTACTCAGGCTGTCAGCTATATTCCGATTCAACTGCTAAGCGTTGTATGGATTGCTAAGAATATAAAAAAATTGCTGTTGGAAATACTTTAATAAGGCTAGATGTTTAAGGGAGATCAATATTTGAAAACCAAATAAGATAATACAAATAGTCATGGTTCTAATTTGCATCTACGAATTAAAAATCAAGCTAATTCTGAAGTGGTTGATGACTAGTGACGTCAAGCAACTTGAATGGTGACTTCTTTAAACACTTAATTTGAATAATTCCTGAAGGCTGCGGAATCTTTTTTGGAACGCTTTTATTCATCCCTTCTCTAGTACAGACCTCTTTCACCAATGTGATTTCCACGTGTGTTCTCTCGAAATGTAGCCAAAACGATTACGCCACTCTGTATTGTTTTATTTGAACCAGACGACTAGAGTTGTGTATTTGGAAATAAAAAACGATACTTTTACAAAAATGTTAATTTTTTTATTGTTTTAAACTAGTTATTGTTTTTTATATGGTTTGCTCAAGATATATATATATTTTTTTGCTTAAATTGGATTTTAATTATAATATAAAGAGCATATAACTTATTATTTAATTATTGTAATAAAAACTAT
>QOCX01005386.1:0-12330 GCA_005959815.1 Sarcophaga bullata | reverse complement strand
AGATTTCTTGAAGATTTCTTGCAGCCTTCACTGTAAAATTTTTCAAAAAGTTTGCAAACTCCAAAGGAAATTAGTTTTCTTATAAGAAACTCACACTTGCAAGACACTGTGTATTATTGTAGTTGTTGTTATTGTTACTGCAATGAGTAATTGAAATAATTTTTTGAAAAGGATTTTGGAACTTGAAAAACAAGAAAATTGTTTTCTTTTTGGAATTATTGTGGTTGGAGTATACACGTGCCGAGCCGAATCACGTTGAATTTTCTTTCATACCATGGTTTCTTGATATTTTTTTCTTGCTTTGTAACAAACTTTGTATGGTTTTCTCCGAGAGCAAATATAAACAAATTTTGCTTTTAAGAATGAATGTGTTTGTTTTAAATTTTAATAAAAAAAAAAAGGAAATTTAAATTAAATTTTGGACAACCACTGGTAGGCGTGTGTGAATGATTGAGAAACAATAAAAATCGTTAATGTCCCTCAGGATAATTTTGATTTAAAAATGCCAATATGATGACATTACGTAGCAAATTATAGCTGCCATATAAATGCCTCTGGTGTATAGTTAAGGTTTCATTGCCACAATATTTTTACGCCAGTAACGAGTTAACCGAAGAAGGCTGTTAGACTTACCCTTCTTTCAAGTGGTTACAGTTAAACAAACCTCCTTTTATGATAATTCATGGAATTAAAAGATAAATTAACGGATTCCCTAGACAGACAAGACAGAATTTGTTCTAAACTAAGCAGACTTCATCTAAAGTATAGACTGCCAGTATGTGAATGTGGCATTAGCGTATATCGAGCGGAGATATGCGCACGTTTGCTGACAGTAAAATGGCCGTTAGATCGCTAGCAAGTTCATATGCCATATGCAAGTTTTATCCAGAATGCAGGTTTATCCTCAAATGGCTTACTGCACACAAGAAAGTCGAAGGTAACAACAAAGCTAACGTACTGGCAAGACTAACACAACCGAAAATCTATTAGGAATTCAATGCTGAGATTAGACAATATCCTGCCAGACAAGTAAAAAAAATGATTTCATTTGCAAGAGGCAAAAATGGGAATAATTAACGCCATTTGTATAGCAACCAGAATAAATCTGATCCGAGCCAGTACAAAATTTTCGTTTAACTTTACCAGAGTCATCCCAAACGCTCATAGCAAGACTTTGAGACTTTGTCTCTTTCATAGACCGGGATCCTGAAATTCTTTGATAACCAGAATTAAAGACAGGGACGGGTCTATACAAATTTGATCTATGAACAGCTATGCCTACCTGTGCTCTATATGAAGCGGCTACTTATTTAGCCTCACCTAACCTTCCATTGAAAAAGGTTTTAAAATGAAACCAAGATTTTTCTGTTTATAATCGCTATGTCCGATTCTTACCTAACACAGAGCAGAAGCTTCCATTTCAGTAATGGAGCTGTCATTAGTTATTACAACTCTTCAGTCAAGATTACAACCAACTCACAACATAAGCGGGACCTACGTTTGTGTTCGATTTCGGACTACAAATGAAAAAATTTCCTGGCAATTTTATTTACCCACAAAGTTTTTATCAGAAGAATACTGAAAAGAGATCGCCAAAATGTTTTTTTTCTTTTGAGATGTCTGTGCTTAAGATAGAGCCGTGGCCTCACGTCTGATGAGTCAAGACACGGTTTGCTAGGCTACGTTGTCCATAAGGGATATCCATACATCATTACTGCACATTTTAATATGTCTCTTAGGTACATACATACATAACATAATGGGTCATTACAACTCTTCAGTCAGAATTACGTGCTAGCTTCTTACATCACTCATGTTGTGTGTGTTAATTTTATAGTGCATGAGTGCTGGAACCTACAATTTAAAGTCGACTCCGAACAACAGTTTTTTTGAGAAACTTTTCATGGCAATTTTATTTACTCTGAGAGTTTTTGCCGGACGACTGCTAAGAGCAATTCGCCGAAAAATATTTGTGCAGGTTTCGTTTTGTGCGAGATGTTCGAGCTGTGATTTGAACCCGTGACTTTACGTGTAATAATCCAACACACTACCTACTAGACTACGGCGACTTCAAAATACTGCTGAAAGCAAATCGCCAAAATCATTTTGTTGGATACCTCATAGCAGCGTATTGAATCACGTGCTCTTGTTTGATAAGGCAACACAGTATCTACTACACTACTACGGCGCCTATAATTGTTCGAGTCGAATCGTTTGTAATGAGAATATCCGTTGTTGTAGACACACTATTAATCTTAATAGTGTTTTCTGTTTATAATCGCTAATGTGCTTTACCGACAACCTTTTCCCAATAGATGCCCAGACCGCCAATATGCTTAGTCACACATCATTACTTCGGGTTTTAATAAGTCTTCAAAAGCACTTCTTAAATGTATTCGCTCTCTTACGATGTTGTATATTCGAATGACCGCCATGATGTTGTGCATATCACTTGATGTTTACAATGTGCATACCTCGTTTATTTGCATACCTAACGATTCTACTGTGTTCTTAAATTTATTCGCTATCACATGGAGTAAATGATCGCCATGATCTTTTCTTGTTTAAAATGCCTCTTTCACTGGCAGTATATGGGTTCGAAAGCGTTCGTTAATGCTCTATCAACGTGTTCGATCATTTTCTGCAGCATCACTAAGAGTATGTGTTTGAAAGAAAGTCCTGACAAACTCTTTCGAACTGTTGCATCAGACATATTGTGGCAATGTAACTGTTAAATACTGCGTTGGATAAGTAGGTTAGTAAAGCGAATTAAAATGATCTTGTCATATAGGCACTGTATTTTGTTTTGGTAAAGGGCAGGATGCCTTTTTTTGAATTCAAAATTAATTCCTAATCATTTAAGACTTGAATTTAAGTTCCAATTTAAGAAACTGTCTGTTGCAAGCTATTGCTTGACATGTTTACTTACAATTTTAATGAAACCCATGAGAACAACACATGCAGCAAACATGAGCCTTGACTTGTTTTTCAAAGTCAATTAATTTATGACTTGAAAATTAACCATGAAAACCCTTCAGATTATTTTTTTTTTGTTTTTTTTTTTTTGAAAAATAACTCTTAATTTTAATTAAAAAATATATAAAAGAAAAAAACAAAACAGAGAAAAATTACTTAATAAATTATACAGCAAAACTAACCAGCAACGTATAAATGTGGCAAGAAAAAAGTCAATTTTATGACCAAAAAGTACCACAAAATAACGAAAAAAACCAGAAAAATATACAAACACCACATAAAATAACACAGATTGTAGAGCACGCTCAACAGAAATGAGTACTAAAAACAATAGGTGGTCCTTTCAAATCAAACATCCAATGACATCAGCAGCAACATGCAACATGAGCTAGACGGCAGGAGTGCCAAACAGTAGTCGTGGTCCGTTTGTACTCCAAATGCTTTTGTGGAAATGCTTTTGAATTTCAGTTTCTAGTAGTAGTGCTGGTTGCGGCATTATCCACACTCAATTTGTGTTTCATGCAAACAAAATAACAGTAAAATAATCAAATATTCTTGATTTCACAGTAACTTTTTTCCCTGCTTCTTCTTCTTCTTCTTCTTGTTTTTCATTATCGGTAAAACATAATAAATCTTAACAAACACTCGAAAATTAAATAAATTTCGAATAGCATACGCGTGTTGCACGCATTAAATATGTACACCAATACTTAAGCATATACACACAATACACTACTATTTTATACACACACATTTCCTCATTCACTGTTATATTTTTAGTTTAAGGGTATAAATATTACCATGGTAGACTGAGTGACTGACATGACTTGGCTTGGCTTAGCTTAGGCTGTTGGCTGGCTGTTAGCTGTTGGTTGGTGTAAATTAATACGAACGTATTGCGAACATGGCATATGCAAATCAGTATCAGAGAAATCAGAAATCAGTGAAAATCTAAAATCACAACTTCAGTATTTACCGCCACAACAACAACAACAACAACGGTTTTGTTACATTGTATGTGATTGAATGAACATGAGTATGAAGTGTACAAAGGGATTCAACAACCCCTTCTCTGTATACATTGCGTACGCAATTTGCAATATTTAAGGATTTTGTTTGGCTTTATTTTTTATTTTGTATTTGTATTTGTATTGTTATTGTTGTTTTTTTTTATAACAATTTTATAAAGTGATGATTTGATTACAGGATTCTTGTTTTTTTGTTTTTGTTTTTCTTTCCATAGAAATAAATTTCTCCAACACTTAATTTTCAAGTGCTATATAAATAACAAATCATATAACGAGGTTGTAGAGAATATAAAAAAAGCAGGGAAATATGTTAACCCATTATCCAGGTCTCATAAACAAGTTTCCATATGTTTAAAGTGTATTAATGAAGAGCTTTCTGCATTAGTATTTGGAAAACTCTTTGGGTTCTTGATTAGATCGATTACAAATTATCGATAAATTGCGCCTTAAATGTAACGTCTTAGTTTAACATAAATTACTTTAGGCTTGTTTTCAAGGTAACATTTAAAAACTTTAGATTGTTAGAAGACGTTATTGGGTAAGGACAAAGAAAAAGAGGAGGCCAACCAAGGATGTCCTTCACAACAACATAAACTTTAATCATCATGTAAGCTTGTTATGAACTTACCATTATGCATACTTCTTTAACTTCTCACCAGTCTACTCATCTGAGACGAACTTTGTCTGGTATAAGTCATCATCTAGACGTAGTCTAGTAGGTAGTATATTCAGAATATGTTCTATGAGTCGATCTTGCGAGGTAGAACTCACAACCAACATAATTCCATCTTACAGAATGGCAACTGGAAATATTATCACATCGTTTCAGTTGAAGCATATACAGAGTGGGGTAAAAATGACAGATAATGGCTCGAATGTTTCAGAATTGCAATCTACAGGCCGCCGCAATATAGTTGGTAGAGTTAGAGGCCACGGCTCAAACTACAGATTCTTACATCTCCAACAAACCTAATATGACAACATTATTTCTTCTCAGCAGATTTTTTGGCAAAAAATCTGAAAGTAAATAAAATTCCCAAGACAATGTTCCTAAAAATTTTGTTGTTCAGAGTTGGCTTTAAACTGTAGTCCCATCACTCATGTATAAAATTAAAACACACAACATAAGGTGGTTCATAGCTTATCACACACGTAATACTGACTGAAGGGTGTAATAACTAATTAAGCATGTATGTACGTGTGTATTATACCATCCACAAAATAATGTAAACGCGTACTAACGAAAGCTGGGCAATGACATAAAAAGTGCTCCATCAATTCGATGTCTTCACCACATTGCCCTGCATTGGTTAATTTCTACCACGCTACCACGTAGTATCCCGTGAGTTTGCTCAGTTCAAGCAAACGCTAAAAGTCGGATAAAATTAAAGAAAGAGTGAAGAAAACTTTCGGGATACAAGGAAGTTGCGTTGTTAAAACTAAATAGACTCCAGATTACGATCGATGATAAGTTGATCAGGTAGGATAATGAGTAATGCGTGAATGATAACATGGCAATGTAATGTAAAGTATCACAGGCTCTGACCAAGTCGGAAGTGACACCAAGAAAGTTAATATTCCGTACGTGGTGGAATTGAAAGCGTTTTATTTAATACACATTTCTACAGGCCTGGTCAAAGAATTAATTTACTTAACACTGAGAGAATAAAAATTTATATCAGGATGTTATCGGAGTATTTTAATCACCAGCGAATAGCCACAGCCTCACACACACCTCTAAGGGCCCACATGAAATCACATGAAATATTGGACAGTAGAACACATAGGGTATCAAAAGGGGAAACTTCAGTCTAGACTTTAAGGATAGCTATGAATACGGATGTAAAACTGATCGGCAATAATATTTAGAGTTGGAGAGAGCTAGCGTAGAGCCCTAAAGAACATCTTCTAAGCGACCGAAGTTATAACCTTTCTACAATAAAGGCATGGTAATTCTGCTTAAGGGTTTGGTTCTTTACGTTAACAAGGTTTACTTTGCACAAATCCTACTCTCACGGTTTTTGCTGAGAGGCAGTCGCTGAAGAAATATTTTTCGTATTTCGTTTTGGTTGGGAGATGTCTGATTACGAGTTTGAGTTTGTGGCCTCACGTCTAATAAGCCAGCCACACTACTTACTAGGCTACAGCGACTCCATACGAGGTATTCAGGGAGGGATGGTAATTCACTTATCTTGTGTTACTACTCGGAGCATCTTTTTTTGCTCTTTTTTGTAATATGCTAGTTAGATACTGTTGGATTGGATTAGACGAAAGCTTGTGGTTCAAACCCCATCTCAGACAATTTCAACAAGACAAGAAAAACCACTTTGCCCTTAGCATTCAGCTCTGAATGCAATTCAAAATTGTTGTGAAATTATTTCTCAAAAATTTGTCATCCGAGTCGATATTAAACTGTAAGTCACGACCACTCTTGGATAAAATTAACGCGCACACCATTGGGCAGTGGTGGGAAGCTTAGGTTGTAATCGTAATTAATGCCTATTTATTTGTTAATTATGCTGAGTTCTGATTTAATAATTGGATTTGCTTAACAAAATACTTTCATCCTCCGCATATTTGTAATTCTAATCACTTATTTTCAATTTTTCTTGAACATTGAAACCATAAATCACATAAAGACTGGTCATAGAAATTAATTGTAATCTTCCTTGTAACACTAGCAAGGGAATTGCATAAGAATACTCGCTTGTTTACGTTTACCAACTTCTCTAACCACTCTCGTTAACGCCTCTTGAATGTTACAAACAAAAACGAAGGAAATACATAAGTAACTGTTAAATTGCGAACGTATCCGCCAAAACAAATACAATCCCTTCTTCTCATTGTATTTTTGTCCTTCTTTCTTGTTTTTGTTGCCCTGTGGTGCATCATTCTTTGTTCATCTTCATTCGAGTGCTTCAACAAGCTGAAATCCCCCTTTTTATCTTATGGTACTTACGTTGTTGGAATTATTTTTCTCTGTTTCTATCATAAGCTTCTCACAGGTGGATGACTATGATTATGATGACAATGATGATGATAATGATGATGACGATGATGACGATGATGATGATGATGATGATGATTATTGTTTGTGTTATTATTTTTAATAATATTTTTGGCAAACTTGTATTTATTTTTTCTGCTTTACTTGATCCTTACAAAGACCCATACAATTACATCTAATGTAAAAGGATAAGCACTCACTCATTCACACATACACATACACACACACACATATGTACATACTCAATATAGTCGTGGCATTGTCATCCATATAAGCATACATGTGCTTGGAATCATATCAAAAGCAAAAGCAAAAGCACATAAACAGAGCACATCCTTTAGAATAATTTTGTTATTGTTTTTCTATTTTATCCTTTCAATTTCATTGTTTTTTGTGTGTTTCTTGTGAGTGTATGTGTATGTATGTTGTTGGTTTTTATTCAATTTTCATTGTTTATCAATTTTATGCTTATTTTCAATCACAAGAGGTCTTATATTACCATTCCCCCCACACATGCCGTTATGCCGTCGTCATTGCAGTCATTTTGGTTTTTTCTTCCGATACGCATTTACACCGTTTACGATAGGGGAGTTTTTAATTAAAAAAATATTGAAAATTGTAGCAAGAAATCGTTTTTTTTCCCCATTTCGAAAGCCGCATCAATACAACATACCGTAGAATTTCTTAATAAAAATATTTAATCGCGTTTGTAGGCGTGGCATTTAATAAAAATATATGTTTAGATGTTGCCACTTATAAGCTCATGTAATCCCATTGCAGTTTAATGTGGGCCTACACCATCTTTACCTCCACAATCGCTGTCACCTTTTGTCTGGGAACATTCAAATAAAATCAACGGTTGAAGTCGAGAACGTAAAAAGTCATCAACAGAGTCTTTAACCAGGAACAGTGCAGATAAGTAGGCAGAAATGACGTCTAGTGAAGGAGATAGGCATAGGAATTAGGATTCCGAAAGCCAACCTGAGCTTCTGATGAGCCCACTTAGACTCCCAATGTTCATTCAACACGGGATCATCTGCACGCTGGAAGCCCGTATGTTTCCTACCTCTCCTAGTCTCTGCACTCCTGCAGCAGTTATTAATCAAAAGAATAAGACTATACGTCTCGCATGCACACGTAGAACTCAATGTTTCTTTCGATTTTAGCACACTTTTTAAACAAGATTTGCGGCGTGTTTATCTTATCTATTACTAATTCGGCAAACCTATCTTCATAGGTATCCAATGGGATTATCAATATTGAAATATATTCCAGAATTCGATGGTTGCGCCACCTCTGAAATTCTCAGAAATATGATGTGAATGTTGTAACGCCTTGTCATTTCAATGAGAGATTCGTAGTAATATTATAGGCACGACAACCGATTATATGCGACAAATATTACTATTATCTCACTGGGAGTAGTATTATCTCACAGTAGTATTTTCAAGTGTGTTATACATTCAGAGTTCAAAAGGAAGCTCCCATGCAATTTCCATATAGTCTTGAGCAATCCCTGAATATCTGATTATAAATGACAATAGAGAGCGACGTTCGTTCGTTAAGTAAGCGTCTACTTTAAGCCGAAAATCATTTTTTAAGAAAAGAAGAAAAAATATCCAGGGGATGGCCCTCCTTATGGTGGAATTAGAAAGGTAGGTTGTGTGATGAAACCCAGAGGCAGTAGTGCTTGTAGACATTAGATAATGAATCGTCAACATCTATAAGTGGCAGAAAATCCGGCTAAAAAACGAATTCTGTCTGTAATGCAGTGTCTGATACAGATCTGATCCACTGCCCACTGTCCAATCTTCAACAGAAATGAGGCTGATTTCTGTATGAATAGCTACATGAATATATAAAACTGTCAAGTATGGGACGATTCTTGTCCTTATGCGATCAAATACCGTCTAATGGAGCTCTAAGATAGCCTATTCGGCGTAGAGTTTGGATTGGTGGCGTCTTGGGTCCGGATTTAAAAATATTTTTGGAACTAATCATTACGAGAGAAGAACCATATGTTAACTGCGTAGAAATTAAATAAAAAAAAAGAACAAATATGATTACATACATACATAATTGGTCATAGCTCCTCACACCCGTTTACGTTGTGTGGTGTTACTTTTATACATGAGTGGCGGGACTATTTGAGTAACTTTCCATGACAATTTTTTATTTATTCTGAGAGAAATCTGCAGAGAGAAAGTCGCCGAAGAAACAATTTTTCATATTTTGTTCTCTTGAAGATGTTTGAGCTGGAATTTGAACCGTGGTTCCACGTCTAATAGGTCAACACACTATTTATAGAGTGGGTGATTTACAGCAAATGTTGGCGGTTGTGTTGGTATTGTAATTAAATTACCAAGAGCCACTAACAATAATTCAAAAAATTCTGAAACCCCCCCCATATTAAGGCTTTTGGGCAATAGTTTTTCATTTCGATGTTATAAGGTGAACTCTTAAAAACTTTTGAACCAAGCTGCTAAAATGAAGCTATGTTGTGACTTGGCATTGCTTTGATGGAATAAAATTCTTCTCTTTTTGACCAATGTTAGCTGCTTTGCAATGAAACCAAGTTAAGAGTAGTCGGCTATAATAGTAGAGTACAAGGACCAAAAACGCTATTCTGTAACATTCTTAAAGCTCGCTTTTCTCGAGAGAGGCTGCAAATATGGCGTATTTTCCATTTTATATTATATAAATAGAAATTGTTACCAGTCGTCGAATAAACCGCACACATACGACCTTTGTAGGACCAATTTCTCTATATTGAGGTGAAGCCTTGAATTTCAAACAAGTGAAGTCAATTACTTTTAACTACACCTTCTACTGGGCAGGGCACGTTAAGGCTTGCCTGTGGCTGCTTACTTCTGCAGTAGAACGGTTGAAGCCAGACGGGGTTTTCGTTCGAGGTTAATGTGCTGGATATTTCTGAGGGTTATCGAACCCAACCTCTATATGATGTTGCTTTTTGGTGACTGCTGTGAACAAACAACATAACTCTTAGACTTCTTGATAAGGTAAGAAGATCTGTGCCATTTTATATAACAAGTGCTCTAGCCCACTTCTCCACAAAGGCATTGTTCGCAATTAACTTATCTGGCTTCCTACTGTGCTTCTCGCCAGGCAGGCAGCCAAGTTTGCTGCGACCAGTCTTCATGCCATGTCTAGCTGGCGCATTGGGTAATTGTGGGGTAATCGTGCTTTTGTTTGCAGCCCTTGCGCTGACTGACTTCTTCCTCTTCCCTGGCTTTGGTAGAACTTGGTCAGTACAGGAACTAACGTCCACCTGTGCGTCACAACGGGCCGCTATGCGTGCTCAAGTGAGCTTTTTGATATACCTCGACATAACCTAACCTAACCTTGTGCCATATATACAGGAGCTGTCAGTTATTATTTGTTTACTTGTTATTTGACAGTTGGATATGGTGTATATGGAAATAAATATGTTGTTATCTGTTCATTTCTTAAAAAGAAATTCCTTTTCATTTTGGCTTTTGTCTTTCTAAACATCTCTACTCTTGTCTCTCTTGTCTTATCTTGTCTTGCCTATTCATTTGAGTTTCTTGGTTTAAGCATTTATTTTGGCAGCATTTGTTGCAAGGCAGCGAAAGAGTGAGTGAGTGAATGAGAGTGTGTGGCATAATTGTAATTAAATTTGGATCTTATCCAATATTTTATAAATCATTATGACCCCCCCCCCCCACTTTTATTATTATACGAACAAAACTCAAACAGTTTTCCTTACGAAAGCAGAAAAAAAGAAAAAAAAGCGAAAGCAAAGAAATTAAATGAAACTTTATTGTTTTTCCTCTGGTTTTCAATAATTTCTTTTGGCTTCCAGTGAACGAATTTGTCTGCATTCTAACATAGTTGGACCAGAATAGAAAAACAAAAAAAAGAGTTTTTCTAGGCGTTGAATGGAAAACGAAAAAGATGAAAAATAGACACAAAAAGAAAAAACAAAAAAAATTTATGGTTTTTTCTATGGATATGGTTTATTGAAATATTATTGTCTTGATGATGATTAGTTTAGAAGAAGGGATTTTTGTTAGACTTTTATTGAAAGATTCTGTGGTTTTTTTTGGTATGATTACACTGGCATTTGTCTGGTCTGCCAGTAGTAGACATAAAAATGAATTGTCTTTTAAGCTTATTAAAATAAAACGAAAAAAAATTATGAATTTTTATTGCGATTTGCTTACTCCTATCAACAGGGTTGATGGCGATGGCATTCTATTTAAGAAACCCGTTTACAAGGAATCTTTTATTTGAAGTTAAAGCCAAAAGCCTTTTTGGGGTTTTGAAGGTGATTATTGAGGAATTTTATTAGTGCGAATGAGATATTAATGAGCCTCGTGCATCTGATGCCATTTACCACATACTTATTAATGCAAGCTTTATAAGTAACTGGCCCCCATTAATAATTGGAAGTAGCGCTGGACACTTTCTCTCTCCTACCGTTGAAAAACCACGAAATAAATCGCGTAAGCCGTCTATCGATTTAAATTTGAATCATCGATTATGTTGAATCTGACAATACTTAAGCCAGTCTATTCTGTCACAAAATTCAGCATTTGATCGCAATGAGTCGCCGTAGTCTAGTTGGTAGTGTGCTTGGCTTATTAGGGAAAGGCCAGGGGTGCGAATCCCCGGTCAGACCATCCAAAACGAAATATGAAAAGAAATAGTTCCTTTCCTTCGGCGGCTTCCTCTCCAGCAGATTCTGCAAAAACTCTGAGAGTAAAAGATTAAAATTGCGCTAATGAAAAGTTTCTCCAGAAATCTGCTTCGGATTCGACTTTAAACGAGGTCCCGCCACCTCATGTGCACCAACATAGAGTGGTGCTGAGAAAGTCTAGGCCGTAAGTCCTGACGGAAGGTTTGAATGGTCAAGTTAGGTAGTATGTGAACAATGAATCGATTTACTCTTGAGCCTGCGTTTGCGATTATTGAAAACTTATTTCCAAAACAAAGACAATTGATCGAAATTACAGAAATTGAGCCATTAAAAAAAATTTGGGTGGTGGGGTCTCAGAGAAGCACCACAGTGCCCGCCTATACGCAAGTTTTATTGCTAAAGTTCATGAAACAGGCTTTATTGTTGATTGTGCTAAGACGTGAGCGTGCTCGTAGTACATTGCTTACACCCGAAAAAAAACGAATACATCAACATCAATTCGTCATCGTTCTCAAGAATTGGACATTTCACGCATTAGTGTACGTCGTACTTTGCGAAGAGATCTCGTTATGATCCAAAGTCCAATTTGTTCAAGAGTTAAAGCTGCATGACCATCAGCTCCGCTAAATGGACGATGA